>OLKM01005618.1:0-16571 GCA_900291075.1 Melanogrammus aeglefinus | reverse complement strand
CCATCACAAGGCTCATCTGAAACACTTAATCCACGGTAGTTTAGGTTCTGGTTTGATCATCTTTATGCCTTTAAACCATGCCAAGCTGTGATTTGACGTCTAAATTTCTCACGGACGGTTATGTAGGATTCATATCAGCCATTATTGTTAATAGTGCTGCTACGGCGTAGGGATGAATTGGCTGAACGCGGACAATCTGCAGACGTTGTGTATTTAAGTGTTAATTTGTTTCCATTTTACAAGTGAACCTCAGATGCAGGAGGTGGGTGGTTGCGTCCCCAGTGATTGTACTAATGAACAACTGTTCTGTACCAGACCAGAATCCATGGCTAAAAGGAAGGATGGAGAGCCGTGCTGGTGAGGAGGCTGCTGGAAGAGATAGGGCGTGGTGAAGGCTGTGCATGGTGGAGAGCTGTCGACCCTCCGTGGTGAAGGACTGTCCATGTCGTGGGTAGATGGAGCTTGACTCTGAGGTGCTCATCACATCACTGCCATTTCTCGATAGAAGTGAGCTGACCAGCAAACTACGTGTTGTACCTATATAACCAGACGACTACATCTGTTTTACCACATGTTGCAGCTAGACTCCCGCTGTTTGTTCCAGACCAGGACTCTGTCTGAGGAGAGCTGCTGGAGGAGCTGAGACGCTGGAGGACGACTAGGTATCGACCAACGAGGATTCGTCGTAAGTTTGTATTTACTGACATGGTTGACTTAAAGGGCAACATACAGCTGTAACTTTGACATGCATTAGCCAACTCCCGCTGTGTTTTCTTACAAGAACGTGTTTCTGGAGCGGAGTCGAATTGGTATGGGAGCCGCGAATCTGGAGGATGACCATCACTCTACCACCAAGGATTGTAAGTTTGCATTAACCAAACAAACTGGAAATAAAGGGCTTAAAAATAAGACAAACTACATGTTTGTTACCAGACGTTGGGGCCTGACTTGCGCTGTTTGTTCCAGACCAGGACTCTGGATGAGGAGAGCTGATGGAGGAGACAAGACTCTGGAGAACGACATCACTCTACCAACAAGGATCCTTGTAAGTTTGCATAAAGTAAACTGAGTGGACTTGTTGTAATGCAGAATTAGTTTGTCCAGTACAAGTTACGGCATACTACTGTGGTTGTTTACCAGACAAACTACAGCTGCTACTTTGTTACGGGCCATTAGAGCCCAACTACTCCTGATGTGAGTAGAATTGTGTGGAAAAGCACAACTGACGTGACTTGTATGTTGAATAAAAATCACTGATAATGTGTGAAGGAAATCGGGGATTGTGGTGGTTTAACTCATTTGAAATTTAAATAATGATTCTACCTGAAAGTAAGTTTTTAGAGACGATACATTCAAACTTGTCAAAGTAAGAGGTAAATCACTCTTGACTAATGATAGTCAAAGAATTATAATTTATATTAAAAAGCCTGATTAGTTAATGATCTTAATCATTATTTAAAAGGTTGATGATCCCAAAAAGCCCTGAATTTTTGTATTGTCATTCATTTATCTGATTGAGAATGGAGATGGTAGTTGTTGAACTGGTGGGGACAAGTGCCCAAGTTTGGGGACCATGAGTAAACCTGTTCCTTCCTTCAAAGGTCTATCATGGATATTTGCAACTGCAGTTCTGTGAGTATCCCAACTTAACCATCAAGATGAAACTGCAAACTGTAAGTCATAAGTTTCTCGATTACTCTTGGCGCACATTGAATGTATTTTGGCTTCCTTGGTGAAGGTTTAACCCGTTTGCCTCAAGGTTGATCTGAGTAGTAATGTGAGTGTGTTAGTGGTTCATGGTTACTTAGGTGTTTGGTTTATGTTGGTTTATATGATTTATTAAAGATGGTTACAGGCTCCCAAGTTTATTGTGTAAGCTGGGAGTAATTGGTTGGGTTCTGATATCTTCAGTCTTTCTTTCCAGCTTACTCTTCTGAGGTCTGCATCTTCATCACATGAGTGTTGCTTTGCTGATGATGGGTGTGGTCTGAGTTGAGCGGAGGTGCATACTGGGATACAGAGCTGTCTGAAGTCTACAGGTCTGTAGACGCACCCCCCTCAGGGGAAACCGAGTGTTTGAGAAACCGTTGTGACGTCAGTTACATGGACCGGAATGTTCTTTGAAAATGGACTCAGGGATTCAGAAGGAGAAACACCAGGGGAGATGAGGGGGCTCCTCATCTCATGACTAAAACACAAACTTCAGTCTGACACAGAACCATGGAACACATTCAACAGTCCCCTCCAGGCATAGTGACTCCTCAGGAACAGTTTCATTTCCAAGAAGGTCTTATTTGGGGCCATCCCCATATGGATCCTGCCTTTCAAGAGCCACCCCCCTCCACACTGGCGTGGGTCTTCTGAAACAGATGACCTCCTTCCTGTCCTCAGGCTGACTAAAGCTGCACCGTTTGCATCTGAGAAGGCCCCTCATTCAGCAAACCACTGGACTACAAAGACATGACTTCAGAGACGTTGCCCCTCATTCAGGAAACCACTGGACTACAAAGAGCATGACTTCAGAGACGTTGAATGAAACCTGGACACATTTTGAGACGCCAAGCATAATCCATCACCAATGTGGGACGCCATTGAAGAATCTTGTACATAATTTTCGTCTCTTGGAGAACCATTGGTTGTTCTGTTCTGGGTGCCCCTGCAGGAGAGCTGGGGGTGGATGATGGAAATGTTATTTGGCATTGAGTTTTTTACCTTGCATGATTGTTTGCCTTTTATGGCTCAGTGGTGTGTTTGTTTGGGTTTGACATGAGATGGATGATTTTTGAGCATCGCTAGGGTTCTTCTGTGTGTGTGTGTGTGTGTGTGTGTGTGTCTCTCCCACTCACACCTGGCATGGGGTTCTACATGTGTTTGGTTCCACCTGGCATGGGTTCTACGTGCCTGGCCTGTGTGTGTGTGTCGGGCTTGCTTTGACAGTGATAATGTTCATACGGGGGTCTGTGTGATTGGCTTGTGATATTGGAATGGTCAACTAAATCATACCTGATGGACGCCACACGTTTACTTAATGGCCTCCAGGAGAAATGAAGAGCCCAGAGCGACGCTGCAGAGCTTTATCCAACATACTGGGCCGGAAGGAGAGTATCCAAATCAAGTGTAAAAGGATGCAAGCGGCGTGTTCAGATCAGTAACTTCAAACTAGGACTACACCAATCAGGATCAATGGAGGATGGACACCTAAAGGAATTCCACAAGGAGAGTCTGACGTTGGAAGGGACCTAAATGGATATTCAAGATGCCCTTCAGACCTGTAATGAGATGGCCCTTCCTACCTGGCTGGAATGATGGAGAGCCCTGTGGATCATGTCTTGCTCTCAGTTGCACGTCTTCTCAGGCTGAACTGTATTTGTTTCGGACAGGACTAGCTGAACAATTGGTTCCCTTAAATCAGAACCAATCTGGGAACTCCAACTAGTGCGATCTTCAAGCTGAAGTTGTGCTCTTCAGCTGAGGAGGTAAGGAAACCTTCACTGGGGCTTCAAGGTGTAAAGAGGAGAATGTTTCAAAGTGTTCCATGGTACTCTGAAGAACGTTGTTGTGTTCCACTGGCTGAGAGGAAGAACCCTCACATCTTCCACTTGGCCTTTCTCCTCTGAGAATCAATGGCGCCATCTTGAAGGATATTCTAGCTCATGTAACAAATGTCATGACAGATTCTTAAACACTTGGTTTCTCCTGAGGGGTGTGTCTATAGAACTGAAGACTTCAGACAGAACTGTATCCCAGCATGCATCTCTGCTCACTCAGACCACACCCCCATGAGTAGGATGCCACACTCTAGTGATGGAGATGTAGAGTTTTATAAGTAACGAGGGAGCAGACAAAGGTGATTAGAACACAATAGCATGTCAAGTCTTTAAATCTTTAAACCATGAAGATGGTTGGATAGTTCAGAAATTTGGCTTCTTCTTAGTATGGGCAGTCCTTTCACTCAGATGCCCACTTCTCACTGGACATGTGTTGGCTGGCTGGCATGATTTACTGTTGGTGATGAGGATGTCAGGGTGACGTTGCAGGGCTATGGTCGGCTATCTGTGAGCTCAACGTTTAGATTTGCTCTGTACGGGTTGTACCCTGGATAATCTAGATAATTGTAAAATATAGACACGGTTTTGTATTGAATGATTCAGGATTTTGGGTTTAAAGTTGTTGCCGGACGTCCATGGTAGTTTGGTTCTTTATACGGTTTTGAGTGATATAACTTGTACACACTGGGTGCATAATAATGTATAGGTACACTGAATAGTAGTAATGACCAACAGCAACAAACAGATCTTCTCAAGGTAAGTCTGTTGGCTGTGTTTTATTGAAGAACATCGCTGGACTTCATGATCTTCCTCCGTTCAGCTCAAGGTGAGGCGCTGTTTATTTTTTCTTTGGTTGGTTCCGGCCGGAATGTTCGGATTCCAGTCGGACGGTTTGTGCTTCCCGCTGTGGAAGGTTTTGAGGCGGACACTTGATTTAGTCCCAATGGTTAGCATAGAACGTTGTAGTCTTGACAACCATAAGAAACCACCTGGCAGTTAGTTGGACGGGAGTCCCCTGAGGTAATCTTGCAGTACGTTCTGGATTGTATTTGCGTAACCTCGAGCCGTTGCCAACGGAAACTATTTTTTCAGTCGTTTCCATTGGGAATTGTTGCCCCTCATCTTAAACAACTTAAGTTTGACATTAAATACATACTGATACGTACAATATGTTGATAATTTCCGATGGTTGCTCCGTACTTTTAACCACGATGACGTGATTGGACTCTCGCTGCGTACAAAACGGCGTTCTACTTGCGCGCCCATTTCTGACATCAGTGAAGGCTGAAAATCATTTCATGGTGGAAGAAAATTTGACATTTCTTCAACGGAACCCAGCACCTGAATATGGCTGAGTATGTTTGCTTTAATATCAATACTGCTTAGTGTCCTTTGTTACTTCAGCTTTTGTACATTCCAAATATCTGCTGTCATTAATTGCGACAGAAGTTAAACCCTACCTAATGGAATGACGTTAAACGACTTTGGTGCAGTTACCAACTGGATATTATCAAAGCTAAAATAATGCCCGTCTTTCCCACATGTTACAGTAGAAGATACTCTAGAACTGTACAAGGTTAAAAAGGTAACATGTAGTTTGTCCCAAGGTGTCTGCCTCCTCACACAGAACAAGACCTCCACCTCCTCACCCAGAGCCAGACCTCCACCTACTCACCCAGAGCCAGACCTCCACCTCCTCACCCAGAGCCAGACCTCCACCTCCTCACCCAGAGCCAGACCTCCACCTCCTCACCCAGAGCCAGACCTCCACCTCCTCACCCAGAGCCAGACCTCCACCTCCTCACCCAGAGCCAGACCTCCACCTCCTCACCCAGAGCCAGACCTCCACCTCCTCACCCAGAGCCAGACCTCCACCTCCTGTCAGAAGTCCTCCAGAACAGGTCAGTGCCAATGCATGGCCTGAATCACTTCTTTAACTTTACGGACTGCTCTGTCTTCATTCCCAAAAACGGGATGCTTATGTCTGTTCTCAAGTCATTTCTAGCCTTGAGTTAAAAAATTACAGTTCAATGAATTGTGTAACCCGGTTTCAGATGAGTCACTTAAGTTTATTGTTCGGCAAATGCTGTTATAAACCTGCAGCTGTAGCTAAAAGGCGAGGCTGGGGAAAGGAGGCTGGTGGTGCCAGGATGGACCGGAGACTGAGGATGGAATACAGGGGCTTGCAGCACCGGATCACAGGGTAACCATCACCAAGCTCATCTGAAACACTAAAATCCATGGTAGTTTAGGTCTGGTTTCAATCATCTTATGACTTTAATTCTGTGCCAAGCTGTGATTTGAGTTAATTCTTAAGGGGGTTATGTAGGGGTCATATGAGCCATTATTGTTACTAGTGCTGCTACGGCCGTGGTGGATGAATTGCTCAACGCGACAATCTGCAGACGTTGTCTAATTTAAGTGTTTAAATATGTTTAAATATGTCTTCCATTTTACAAGTGAACCTCAGATGCAGGAGGTGGGGTGTGTTGCGTCCCCAGGTGATTTACTGCTAAGACCAAATGTGTTTGTAACCAGACCAGGAATCCATGGCTGAAGGAGCTGATGGGGGAGCCGTGCTGAAGGAGCTGATGGAGGAGCCGTGCTGAAGGAGCTGATGGAGGAGCCGTACTGAAGGAGCTGATGGAGGAGCCATGCTGATGGAGGAGCCGTGCTGATGGAGCTGATGGAGGAGCCGTGCTGATGAAGGAGCCGTGCTGAAGGCCCTCCTGGTTGAGGAGCTGTTCGAGGCCCTGCCTGATGAAGGACGTCTGTCGTGGGATAGATAGAGCTTGACTCTGAAGTGATCATCACACTCACTGTCATTTCTCGTAGAATACTGCTACCACAAACTACTGGCATTTGTACCATATATACCAGACTACTACATCTGTTTTACCACATGTTGAAGCAAGACTTCCGCTGTTTGTTCACGACCAGGACTCTGTCTGAGGAGATCTGCTGGGGGAGCTGAGACGCTCGAGGACGACTAGGAATTGACTAACAAGGATTCGTCGTAAGTTTGTATTTACTTATATGGTTGTTTTAAAGGGCAAAATATAGCTGTTACTTTGACATGCGTTAACAAACTTCCGCTGTGTTTTCTTACTAGAACGTGTTTCTGGAGCGGACACGAGCTGGTACGGGAGCCATGAATCTGGAGGATGACCATCACTCTGCCAACAACGATTGTAAGTTTGCATTAACCAAACAAACTGGAAATAAAGGGCTTAAAAATAAGACAAACTACATGTTTGTTACCAGACGTTGTGTCCATGACATGTGCGCTGTTTGTTTGCTGACGAAGCTGATGGAAGGCCAGAGAGCTTGGCTGGAGGAGACTGATGGAGGAGCCAAGACTCTGAGCACACATCACTCTACCAACCAGGATCCTCGTAAGTTTGCATAAAATAAACAGAGTGGTCTTGTTATAACGCATGATTAGTTTGTCCAGTACAAGTTACGGCATACTACTGTGGTTGTTTACCAGACAAACTACAGCTGCTACTTTGTTACATGCCGTTAGAGCCCAACTACTCCTGTGTTTGTGACCTTACATTAGAGACAAACTACTACTGTGTTTGTTACCTTAGATTAGAGCCCAACTACTCCGGTTTTTTACCTTGCGTTAGAGCCCAACTACTTCTGTGTTTGTTACCTTGCAGTAGAGCCCAACTACTACTGTGTTTGTTACCTTAGATTAGAGCCCAACTACTCCTGTTTTTTTTTGACCTTACATCAGAGACAAATTACGTTTGTAACCAGATCAGGAATCTGGAGGACTAAAAGCCGTACATCTGGAAGAAAAAGCCTGAGGACAACCAGGACTCTACCATCAAGGATTCCTCGTAAGCTTGCATTATCCGGACATAGTGGACTAGGTAGGGGGCTGGGGGTTCAACTCTCAAACCAATGGTGCCGGGTTCAAGTCCTCAGAATACAGTGATGCGTCCTTGAGCAAGGCGCCCTAAAGCCTGCCTGCTCCTTAATGACTTATCTTTGGGTCAGACAATGATGCATCTTTTGAATATTAAACCTAATCAATGTCCTTGTTTGGCCCGGGCAGACACACCTGAGCTGAACCCGCCCTGATCCTGACATCCTGCTGGTCCCGTCTCCTCAGATCATCTGCGCCTCGTCCTCCAGAAGACCTGCTGAGCTCAGTAGTCTGAGGCTGATGGATCAATGACCTCCAGTGGGAATAACCTTCTTGACCTCACATGTAACCGTGTGCTTCCACACACCTTTCCCTCACGTCTGTCACTAACCTCACTATTCCACTACTCTCTACTGCTTCCTCTTCTTCCTTCTCTGTGGTTCGAACCTTTACACTGAAGGCGCGTCTTCCTGCCCTCAGAGGGTTCAGCGTTAGGGTTGAGAGTCAGGGTTTAGAGTCAGGGACAGAGCTGGCCAGGGAGGACTGCTTTTACACAAACCTCTTCACTTGCTTTCGAAATGGTGGTGACATTTTGAAAAGATTCATTTTGGAAAATGTTTTCCTCTGCTTTCCTTTACAAAATTGTATTAAACTTGTGTTTTTGTTTATATATTAAAATCCCACATTGACTTCTACATGTTTGGTGCGGTTCATTTAATTGTCCTTTAACTAGGTTAATGTCAAGCTAAACTCCTGCATTACATGATTGTTATTCAATAAGGTTCACATAATCCATTTAGTAGAAATATGAAACCTCCATATTACTACTAAATTCAAGCCTATTCATGTATTTAATGTACACACTGCACCGCAGGCCATTCTCTGCTACGACAACACGTTCAATCCGCCAACCCGTCTCACATCACTGTACAATAGCTACGTTGGTTCAAACGGAAAATGTAGTTTGGTGTGAGACTGTTGTCCAGCAGAGGGAGCTGTCATACACCTTAACTATACAGGAATGTCTGTTATTTACATTTTAAAATGTTCATGTGCTGGTCTAAATAACTCTGCCTCCAGCAACAGGATTGGTCGAAACATATGAAGTGAAAGAAATAAAAGCCCAGTTCACCAGATCTGTTTTGAGTGAACGACGTCTGAGCTAAATATTGGCACCTGGAACTTGGTGCGTTTCCTGGAACTCGGAGGACAGAAGGCGTGTTTAACTGGTCGATTAGGTCCTGAACGCAGACCCTGAACCCAGACATCCTAATCACAGACCCTGTGTTTAATTACCCCCGAATTTTTTTTTTTGAGTTAAAATAAGTAAAAATGTATAATTATTGATAAGTAGCCTAGTCTAGATAGTCCTTCTGGCAAGAGAATAAACAGTTTTAAAACATAACCTTTTTACCACCTCAAGTGAATTAACCTATCCTATCCCCTGTGTGTGTGTGTGTGTGTGTGTGTGTGTGTGTGTGTGAAGTCTGTCTCACTTGTATTCACTTTTGTCTGAAATAACTTGAATGGAACTTTTAGACATTTTGGGATAAAATGTCCATGCAAAATAAAGCATAGAAATAATTTTGGCATTTTCCTTTTCCATCTGGGCTAAGCCCCGGATGTTTCTGAAACCTAGAAACACCCCTGCAGCCTGCAGGGTGGCCCTCCAGGACATGTCCGGACTTATAGTGTTCTTTATCCCTTTTGGACAGAAAGGGAAGTCGGAAAGGGAAATCATGGTTTCTCTGTGGTAAACGATCGTAGTGTTCAGTGGTAACAGTTATTGACGATTTATGAGGGTGCGGTTGACGTTTCCACGGTAACGGTTTCCATGGTAATAGTTTTATTTCTCTCCCTTTCCTGTTTATTCTTTTTTTACACTTTGGCATTGACATGTTTTCAGAAGACTTTTGTTTAACTCATGGCTTCCTAAGAGAGCATACACCGTTGTTTCACAATCGTCTGGCTCAGGGTTAATATAGCTTGTATGGTCCTTTGCGGCGCAGACATTCAATGGGGTTCATGGATGGGGCTGGTCACTGTGGGGGTTTAATTTTGTTGCTGTTCTGTTGTAATGTTGTGTTCATTGTTTACGCCACCATTACTACCAGTGTTATGTTCTTTTGGATTTCTACGCGTGTTTCGGCACGGAAACTATTACACTGCTAAACCTGGGCTCCCGTCTCGTCCATCCCGTGCTGCTCGCCACATTCTCAATGGTTTTTTTTTTTACTTCCAGAAACACACTCAGTAGGTTAACATGCACAGATTAATCCGATTAAGGCCATAGTTTGACTTTGGTCCTCAATTGGACAACTGCAAATTGTCCGAGTAGCCATGGCGGTGAGAAAATCGATGCATTGGCCGGAGCATTTCTTTCCCCGGTATGATAGGTGGCGCTGTGCCCATTTCAACTAGTAGTAATAGAGCCACCGGTTGACCTCTTTACATCACTAGCAACAACAAATTGAGGCAGCCGCAGCATTCGAGAAAGATGTTTTCAGTAGACGGGTGTCGGTTCACTTCGGGTCCATGTCATTTCTCCGACGCTCCCATTGTTCCGACCTCTCGGTCATATGCGGACTCCTCCGGCAGCAGAGCCGCCGGAGGAGTCCAGCCGGAGGAGTCCGCATACGGCCGCTGAGGACGGAACAATGGAGCGTTGGGAGAAATGGACCCGAAGTGAACAGACAGCTGTCCCGCATACGGCAACAATCCCTTTGTCCTCTGTCGAGTTTCAATATGGACTTCAGAGAGTCAAAGCCAAAGTTCCTTTACCCCAATTCCTTCTCTACCATGGCCGAGATAACCCTCACTACGAGTATTTACTTGTTGCTGAAGTACGAGAGAGTCGGAGAACCTGATGTAGTCTCAAAGATTCATAATATCAGAGAATATCTGGGTAGCTGGGTACTTTATTCATAGTTCCACTAACTTAACAGTACACGTCTTTTGCAAAGATACAACTTGACTCGTTCATTCACTAAACTGACAGGCGCAACCGCTCGCTCTCCTCGCTCGTCCACTCACTCCCTGAAGTCACTCACACACACACACACGCTGACATTCTTGCGCACACACATACGCTACTCTCGTAACAGAAGCATAGTTTGTACTGAATGCATGTTGATTAGGGCTGGGAATCTTTTACTATCTTTCGATTCGATTCCGATTTTTGGGGCTATGATTCGATTCAAAATCGATTTTCGATTCAAAACGATTTGATTCATAATGATTTCTGCTTCAATCTATAGGTGTGCAAAGGATCCTCATGACCTGCTCCAGTCTGCTTTGCAAGGCAGAAAGAAAAATGGAGACATTAAACACAACTGGAACACAACTGTTGCACAAAACATTAATAGTCTCGGTAGCTTTAAAAAAAAAAAAAGAATTATGAAATTAAATCAATTTTGGGCCATTTTATATGGATTCTGAATCGTAGTAAATGAGAATCGCGATTCTTATATGAATCGATTTTTTGGCACACCCCTAATGTTGATGATACACTTCTTATAGGGCTAACTACATTTGCTCGAGACCGGCTTCCTCTATCGTCTTCGCCACCTTTTTAAATAAATTGCCGTCTCTCGTTTTCCGACGGCGACAACAACATGACTATCGTCTCCTTATGCTTCCGGATCATGGCCCCCGGGACAAGTCTCGAGCATGCGCAGAACGCAAAATGCAAATCCATGCGATCCGACCCGATACATGCACACTTAATTCGACTAACAATCGAATAATCTAGGTGTCTTAATTCGACTATGAGTAACTCGATCCGATTATAGTTTGACTAAGGTGTTTACATGCATCTTAATAATCCAATCATAGTTGGACTAACCCAATAATTTGATTTTCTTGAGGGTCATGTACGAGTGTCGCGCTCTAAAGGTTGCTCACCTCGATTGATGCCCGTAGCCCTATCGATTTATAGTATAGACACAGAGCGACAGTCTAACCCTTCTTTAGTTCCAACAAACAATTGCTCAAATGGAAGTCCTGGTCATATATAGCAAACACATTATATATTCAAGAAACAGTCTCTGTCTTTTATATCTGTTGTTACCCTAAAACACAGGGACCTATGCATCCAGAAAAACGTATACCGGTATCTTAAATCATTAAGATATGAGACCTGTGACCACATTTTCATTCCTAAAAAGAACATATATTTCCTTCTATCTTCATTCCCCTTATAGTGATGCTATTCATCCTCAAATGGAATATAAAGTGGTTAGTTGGTTTATCAATGGACATGTAACAAATAATGCAAACATTACTATTGTAATGTGACTATCATGATTGTGACTATAACAAAGGAGGGATATTCAGACTTGAGGTCATCTGCAGACAGTCTTTCAATATTATCTAAGGATTTGTGATGCAATTTTTTTAATTTTTATTTTTTATTAATCTTTTTCCAGGAAAATTCTCATTGAGATTCAACATCTCTTTTTCAAGAGAGTCCTGGCCAAGAAGGCGGCATACAAACATTTAAAGTTTCACATTAAAAAAAACAAAATTTCACACTATAAACAAGACAAAAAATACAATAAAAAATTGTCAAAAAGTCAGAAAGCATCAATCTCATTGGCAGTAAGTCAGTGTTCAGTAACCAGCCATATACAGTTTGTGGTTAAATAGTCCTTGATCCTGCTTTTGTAATTGTTCATGGTGATTAGCGATGCCAGAATTAAGGTGTTCCTGGAGCTTACACCATGATAAGGGGGCAAAAGATTTAAAGGCACTTTCACCAAACGTAGATCGAGTCCAAGGAACGTCATACATAATCAAATTTCTAGACAGAGTGATGCGAGCACTGTTTGTTCTAGGAACCATTAGAGAACACGAATATGAATATAAATAATTAAATATTAAACAGGTCTCTTGATTGCTGTTGTTCAGTGGATCAGTTTAAACGTTGCAGTCTACTCCCTGACACTGCTTCTTGGTGAAGACCTGTTCATCAGAATTGGTTCACCACATCATCTTATTGTGGTTGCTCAAAGTCGCTTCGTTCAGCATTTTTTGGGTCTGAAAACTAAACCAAAAGTGGTTGGATCAAGGGCAGGCAATGTCTCATGAAACCATTATATTGTTATGTTATAATAATTGTTTCCAATTTTCTGACTAAAAACAATAGCATCAGATGACATCTGATAATAGATTAAGATTCAATAATCCTCGTTTATACGAAAGGCACAATGTTCTCAAGCATCTTATCCTCTCTCCAGTGTAACATACGGACAGCTTACCCATATCCTGCTTGAAATGGGAAACCACACATGTTTAAGGTTTGAACCACAGCCATGGTATTCACAATCTCCTTTAATGGTTGGCGACCATGGCTAACAGTTTACATTGTGTTGGTTGATGCCACGAACCACGTCTAATAATAACGGCAAGGGCTAGGAATCGTTCATCATGGCAGGTGACAAGAATTCCCAGTTTTACAGGGACAGTACCCTGTTTCTGGTGGTCTGTTCCTGGCTGGAGCTTTAGCAAGTGATGTCCCCATTTAAAAAATAATAAGATTTAAAACATATTCATGTATTTGTAAATAGCAAAGGTTCTAGCTTATGGGGTGCCGATTTTAAAAATTTGGTTAATTATTATTAGCTGATACATTTTCAACATTTAGCTCACTTTCCTCACATGTAGCGCATGTTCCTCACATTTGAGACAGAAATTCATGTAGGCTAAATCAACACGTTTTATGTAATTGTCAACAATATGTTAAAATGTACTTGTGAGAACACAAGGATTCTGAGTGACTTAACACTCTGGCAGTCATCCAGGATTCATAGAACCTTAGTTACATAAGTAACTTTCGTTCTATTTCATCCCTACTGACCGCCAGAGGCGGTGCTTAATGCACAGGATGACCCATACCAAAAAAGGTCACAAAGAATCCCACACCCACCTTACTCATTGGAGGCAGCAGAGCTTGGAAGTAGGACCACACCCATCGGATGGGGAGTGGCGACATTGACCCGGTAAAACCTCGTAAATGTGCAAGCGCTCGTACATGATGCCCGGCAGCAGAGCGACTCAGGGTACACCTCTTGGCAGCCCATAATGTCGACACGCTTCTGTTGGAGTGGCACCTCAACCCAGATGGTGGGGGGCGGCCACTGGCCCCATGGGCATGTTTGATGGCGTGCGACGACCCAGTGGGACAGCCTCTGTTTGGACAACGCACAACCTCTGTTGGGGCCACTGTGACACACGAACAGTTGCTCAGACTGCCATATACCGGCAGTTGCAGAAATGTAAGCCCTAAGCGCCCGTACCCGGCACAGAATCTCGGACTCATCCTTAGATGGGGAGTCAAAACATTCAAGCTGGATAGGCTGGTTAAAATGGGTGCGTGAAAGCACCTTGGGCAGGAACGCCACGTTTGGCCATTAAACCACACCTGAGCCATCAGGGTTCCACCACAGTCATGTATCTGCCACAGATAGGGCATGCAACTCCCCGACCTGCTTTGCCGTGGTAAATGGCAAGCAGAAAAGCCACCTTCATGGACAGCCACTCAGCCCTATCTGGGTCAGAGGTTCAAAAGGAGGTGATGACATGGCCTCCAGCACCAGGGACAGGTCCCAAGCTGGAGTCCTCAGAGTCCTAGGGGGACACCAAACTGTGGCACCCCACTGTGGCTCCGTCAAACATCTCAGGTTGGGAAGAAATAGCAGCCACATAGACCCTCAAGGTGGAATGAGAGCGACCACCATCCAGGAGGAACTGCAGAAACTCCAGAACAGTGGCCACGGAGCAACGTACTGGGTCTACTGCCTTACCCCTACACCAGTCAGGGAACAACTTCCATCTATTGGCATGTTGTGCTCTGGTAGATGGTGCCCTGGCAGAATGGTATTCCTGATGGTCGCAGTGCAAACCCTCAGTAGTGGGTCGGGCCCTGCAGCGGCCAAGCCCAGAGCTGGAGGCAACGGGGATCTGGTTGCCAAATCTGCACTTCTCTCAATAATACCAGACCGTTGGCGTGGCTATTTCTAACAAATTACATTCAAACTGCTCAAGTGATCTTAACTATAGCGCCTATAATTTGACATATTCTTTTTGTCCATGTGTCCCATGTTTCCTTACCATCATAACACAGAAACCAGTGGTTTACGGCATTTGCATGTTGGAACCACTTGCTGTTTTCTTGCACGGCCATCCTATTCCTAGTTTCACTTCCTTGGAAATTACGGTCATTTCTCTCTCCGTGTTGGTAGAATTCCTTGTCTGCCAGTGACAAATGCCACCTTTCAGGACCCCAATAATGAAGACCGATCCACAGCTCATCATGAGCTCTTTCTGCATTCAAGGCCAGCAGTGACTTCATTGCCCCCATGTCGTCTATGGTGGCCAGGTCATAGCCTCTCTCTCTGCAGTAGCTCTGGGCATCAAACCAGGATTTTGGGGTTTCATTTAAACAGTGTTGGCAATACTCGGCACAGAATGACGGGGTACACAGTCCTGGTAGGGTAGACAAATCATATGACTTACTGTTGAATATGTTCGCATTCATAAACGCAAATAGGAAACAATTCCTACATTGCCGGTGTTATTTTGAATTGTGACTGAAATGGAGGACAAATGTGATGTACATTTCTTTGCAAAAACACATTTCACTTTGGATGCATACAACAAAAGGCAATGTTAACCACAAATACAACACCCTGAGATTTGAAGTGTTTGTATCCATTCCATAGTATTAATGTCTATGATATAGAAAAGGAATTCCAAATTGTCTTTCCTTTCTCATGTTACATCTTTCACTTAACTAACTTTTAGTTAAATACATCTTGATGATAATGAAGCAGTTGAAAAAGGTAGTAATATTTTTGTTGTTGGATTACGATAAAACAATTTATTATATGATACCATTCAGATGGTTTTATTTAACATTTTTCCATTAATGACGAATGAATGCAAGGCCTGCCGTATTTAGTGGGCAACTATTCCTCCTGGTGACATTCATGTCACGTAGTTTTAAGACCATTTAGCCTTTGTTTCCCTTGCGTAGCAGTCATTGAGTCGTTTTATTACCAATATATTTATTCCAGCTCTCTAATTGAATAGGCAAAATAAACGCATAAGCCAGAAAGTACATGAAGCCCTGCTTTTTCGAAATTTGACTGCTTGGCCAGTGTGTCAGGGCTTGGCCAACAGTTTAAAGCAGTGGAGGTTCTAAATCCAGGTACACCCCGGGCAAGAATTTCTCGTGGGGGGGGGGGGATCCTACGGACTTCAGTGGTTGTTTCATTCAGTCTGTGCCCGGCACCATTTGAACGAGCAGGTGTGCGCCTGCAGCCAGAGGGGGCGCCAAAATACCAATTCCCCACACAATGTAATGTACTTCTTTGAAAACCGCTACGCAGCTCGTTTTTTATTTTACTGCTCGTGGCGCCCCCGTGTGATTTGGCACCCCAAAATTGAGCGCCCGGCGGCGCCTGGTTCGCCCCGTGCCCTAAAACCGCCCACTGTTTTAAAGTTGTGGAGTGTTCGGTTGACTGGGCTTGGTTTTTAAGCGGCCAAACCCAGGCCCGAGTCCAAACTGATATTAGACTCCCTGGGCTTGGTGGAAGGCTGGCACATCTCTGTTTGAACAACACATGACACAGGT
Organism: Melanogrammus aeglefinus; assembly: GCA_900291075.1. Classification (NCBI taxonomy): domain Eukaryota; kingdom Metazoa; phylum Chordata; class Actinopteri; order Gadiformes; family Gadidae; genus Melanogrammus; species Melanogrammus aeglefinus. The sequence continues at coordinate 511 of OLKM01005618.1, read as the reverse complement.
TACAACCGAGCCATCACACCACACACACTCAGGACATCTTCCCCTCTCTCCTCCATAAGTGGGACAAACTGGAAGATCCGCAAATACACTTTGTAAATTTTGTTAAATAGGTGCTTTTTAACCAACAAAAAAAATGAATGTCCACAGCAACGTTACAATATGTGATTATTTTATTTCACAGTCGGTTATAGGAAAATGTTTTGGTGAGGTTCATACACGTAATATACGATTGAAGTTTACCAGAATCATCTGTCAGATATCTGGCCATTTCTGTTTCTGCTCTGTCGCATGGAGTTGATGCCCATGTCGTCTACAGCAATGTCTATTCTGCCCACAAAACTAGCTCTGACTTAAAAGTTTGCCATGAATGCCTCAGGAAAATACGTAAATGCTTCACTTTGCAGACCAACACTGTGCATGATGTGGAATCCTACTAATATCATCCATTCTTGATAAATCAGACTTTGATTTTTCTCTGCATAAAGTCGGAGTAGAGCAAAGAAATGAGCAT
>OLKM01005617.1:0-16571 GCA_900291075.1 Melanogrammus aeglefinus | reverse complement strand
TTTATTGCGCCCCTAGGAGGCAAAATATCCCAATTTTGTCAGACGTCATAAGATAGAACGGACATGTATTTCTAAAGATTTGGATCGATCGATGTCTAATTGGATTTCTGGGGTTCATTGATTTTCACGTCTAATTTAGCAATAATTAAATATTTCCATAACCACCGTTCGTCTATCGAAGGTCAAATCAATAAAACTGTCGAGCAGTATTCCTTTTCCGCTTACTCTGAAGATGTCGTGTGCAAGTTTTTGGTGTCGATTGGTGCAAGAAATGTGGGAGGAGTAGCCGAAAAACAACGTTTCGCGGTTTTTGCCATTTTCGACAAGAAACATAGACGCAAATGGGTCGTGGCCTATTCCAAAGAGATGCAGCAGCACTCCAGTGAATCTGTGGGTATAAAGTTTTGGACTGTGGAGGGTTCGTGTGGAGTTTATGCCCCAAACGCGTTTTCTCTTCGTATAGCGCCACTAGTGGCCGGGTGTCTGGATTTTGTCGTCCAAATAGTTCTTCCACGACTGGATCTAGTCATGTAATTGGCTTGTCTGCACCATTTACGTTTGGGCTGTGTTATCACTTTCACGGCAGGAAAATAATAATAAAATCATTACAAAAACAATTAGGGATCCATTCCAGTTGGCTTGGACCCCTAATAACAAGAAATGTGCATTTCGGCCGGCACATCGCGAAGGCAAGTATTCAAAACGCTACCGTGAAACAACCTGGGTATATAAAGGTTTTGACTTTGTGATAGGTTCGTGTGTGAGAGTTTAGCCAAACGCTCCATTGGGCAATTAGGAGATATATATTCCTCGTTTATTGCGCCCCCTAATGGCGAAATTTCCGAAATTTTTTTTATCAAATGTCCTTAAGGTTAGCCCGACATGTGTTGTAAAATTTGGACTCGATCGATGTCTAATTTTTGGATATTTTTTGGGATTTTTTGATTTTTCGACGTGTCTAATTTAAGCTAAATAACACATATCAACACTTACCGTTTCGTCAGTCAAAGGTCAAATCAAAAAAACTGTCCAAGGATTCCTTTTCTGGGTTGGTCTGAAGAATGTTGTTTGCAAGTTTTGGTGTTGATTAATCAATAAATGTGGAGGATAGCGAAAAAACAGTTTTGTGGTTTTTTTGCGATTTTGCGGGAAAAAAATTATAGACGCAATGGGCGTGGCCTATGCCAAACAAATGCAGCAGACTCCAGTGAATCTGTGGGTATATTGTTTGACTGTGACGGTGTGGTCGGTTAGGTCGTTGAGTTATAGCCCCAAACGCGTTCACATGGCCAAATTAGGAGAATGAATTATTTCCTCGTTTTTTTGTCGCCGCCTTGTGGCGAAATTTTCATTGACAATTTTCCTTTTCCAAATAAACTCCCGCCCACATGATAATTCTTGGCCATATTTTCTATATAGATTTGGATTGGCCTTTGATAATTTCCTTGAGTTTGAAGAACATTCGTTTTTGCAATTAGATAGATATAGATGAATTTCCTCGTTTATTGCGCCCCCTAGAGGCAAAAATTTCCCAATTTTTTTTATCAGACTCTTCATATAAGACTAGCACCGACATGTGTGTTAAGTGTGGACTCTCGATCCGATGTTCTATATTTTGGATTTCTTGGTTTTTTGATTTCTCGTCTAATTTAGCTCTCATAATTAAATATTCATAAACGCTACCGTTTCGTTATCGAAGGTTAAATCAAAAAACTGTCCGAGGATCCTTTTCGGCTTACTCTGATGATGTCGTGTGCAATTTTGGTGTCGATTGGTCAAGAAATGTGGGGAGGAGGAGCGAAAAAACAGTTTCGCGGTTTTGGCCATTTTTGCGACACGGAAAAAACCATAACGCAAATGGTGCGGGCCTATTCCAGGAGATGCAGCAGACTCAGTGAATCTTTGGGTTATAAAGATTTGGACTGTGGGGAGGTTCGGTGTGGGAGTTTATTAGCCCAAACGGGTTTTCCTCTCGTATAGCGCCACCTAGTGGCCGGCGTGGTCTGGATTTGTCGTCCAAATAGTCTTCAGGAACTGGATCTAGTTACATGTAATTGGCCTTGTCTGCACCATTTACGGTTTGGGCTGTGGTATCACTTTTTGGTAGGAATAATAATAATAATATAATTAATATAAAATCATTACAAAAACCAATAGGATTCCAATCCAGTTGGCTTGACCCTAATAACTAGAGACTCGCAAGCAGTTATGCAGGGGGTCCAAGCGATGTGCAATTCGCGGCACAACGCGACACAGAAATGTGCACTTTCGCGCGCACAAAGCGAGACGCAAGCATTGAAAACGCTATCGTGAACAACCTGTGGATATAAGAGTTTTGACTGTGATAGGTCTCGGGTGTGGGAGTTATAGCCCCAACCCGCCATTTGGCCAATTAGGAGATATATATATTTCCTCGTTTATTTGCGCCCCTATTGCGTGCAATTTTTCCAAAATTTGTTATCAAATAGTCCTTAAGGTTAGCACCGGACATGTGTTGTAAAATTTGGACTCGATCCGATGTGTAATTTTGGATTTTTTGGGATTTTGATTTTTCGACGTCTAATTTAGCTAAATAAACACATATTCAAAACTCTACCGTTTGTTCATTCGAAGGTCAAATCAAATAAAAACTGTCGAGGATTCCTTTTCGGCTATACTCATAAGATGTCTTTGTGCAGTTTTTGGTGTTGATTAGTTAAAAAAGTTGGGAGGAGAGTATAGCGAAAAAACTAGTTTTGTGGTTTTCGCGATTTTGCGAAAGAAATTATAAACGCAAATGGGCGTGGCCTATGCCAAAAAATGCAACAGACTCCAGTGAATCTGTGGAAATATTGTTTTGGACTGTCGGAGGTTCGGTGTGGGAGTTATAGCCCCAAACGCGTTCATTGGCAAATTAGGAGATCTATTATTTTCTCGTTTTTTGTCGCCGCCTTGTGGCGAAATTTTCCATTGACAATTTTTCTTTTCCAAATAACTCCCGCCCACATGAATAATTCTTGGCCATATTTTCTATATAGATTTGGGATTGCCCCTTGATAATTTTCCTTGAGTTTGAAGAACATTCCTTTGGCCAATTAGAAGATATAGAATTTCGTCGTTTATTGCGCCCCCTAATGGCGAAATTTTCCGAATTTTTTATCAAACGTCCTCAAGGTTAGCAACGACATGTGTGTAAAATTTGGACTCGATCCGATGTTTAATTTCGGATTTCTTGGGATTTTTGATTTTCACGTCTAAATTAGCTAATAATTAAATATTCATAACGCTACCGTTTCGTCATCGAAGGTGAAATCAAAAAACTGTCCGAGGATTCCTTTTCGGCTGACTCTGAAGATGTTGTGTGCAAGTTTTGGTGTCGATTGTTTAAGAAATGTGGGAGGAGTTAGCGAAAAAACAGTTTCGCGGTTTTTGCCATTTTGCGACAGGAAAACCATAGACGCAAATGGGCGTGGCCTATTCCAAGAGATGCAGCAGACTCCAGTGAATCTGTGGGTATATTGTTTTGGACTGTCGGAGGTTCGGTGTGGGAGTTATAGCCCCAAACGCGTTTTTCCTCGTATAGCGCCACCTAGTGGCCGGCGTGTCTGGATTTTGTCGTCCAAATAGTCTTCAGGGAACTGGATCTAGTCATGTAGTTGGTGTGTCTGCACCATTTACGGTTTGGGCTGTGGTATCACTTTCACGGCAGGAAGTATAATAATAAAAATCATTACAAAAACAATAGGGATCCAATCCAGTTGGCTTGGACCCCTAATAATAATAATAATAATAAGAAAAATCATTACAAAAACAATAGGGATCCAATCCAGTTGGCTTGGACCCCTAATAATTCTGCGATAGTATTTATTTAAGGGGGGGGGGCATACAAGTCTTTTGGCCATTCGTAGCGTTGATCAGCAGAGAAATAATTTGTCCGCAAAGACGGTGTCGTCGCTTAGCAACGGAAGACACTGGGGTTGACACGTCACCGGACTACCCATGAAGTGAAAGGAGCGTCCCACGGCATTAAGAAGAACCGTGTAATACGCGTGGCATAGATTTCTCCTCAGATTAGGCCAATAAACAAATGATAAAATAGAAATAAAAACGGTCCGGCCCGAGGATAGTGGTGGTAAACAACGGGTGGGGCTCGGGCTCGGGCAGAGAATCTAAACACTGACTGGAACTAGCCTACTTAGCAGGTGTCCATAGGCCAATATCAGGAGTTAATGCACGCCAATCAGAATACGAGTATTCCCCCTGGCCGCAAACCGAAAAAAACGATTTTCGGTTTGCCGAAAATCATATCAAAAAATTAAAAAAAGAAAAAAAGAAGCCGGGTGGGTGTTCATGTGATCGGCGATAGTGTAGGTCTATTACAGAACAGTTAGTGGCGTTCAGAGCGCAGAATCTACTGTAGGCAAGTAGGAAAATCACACAACACAACGTACACATTAGGCCTACTTCTATTTAGTAACAATATTTATTAATTTAGGCTATTTGGCTGCTCCAACTCAAGTCAGCCCAGCCTGGCGACAGTTAAGTTTCGGTTTTCAACTCCGCATTTTCTGAGACAAAATAAGCAGAACAATTAATTTTTTGAATAGTAGTGTCTGTGTTAACAACAATCAATTCAGTAAAGTAAAAAATCATTAACAGAGAAGACATCAGGTTACTTTACCAGAACATCTCCTAACTTTAATTCTCATATAATTATTATTCTCATAGAATTATTATATCATTATTCAAATTAGCCATGTGCTGCGCGTTCCCCTGATTGGCCAGGTAAGCCTCGCTTTTTTTATGATAAGCCACGCCCCTCAATTGATCGGGCACACAAAACAGCTCACAGTGACCCGTCCTGTTTTGTCGATTGTTTTTTATGCGTGGCTTATGTGTCCTGTTCTGTTCAACCTATCAATCAATTTATGTCAGAGTGTAGAGGAAAAAATAGGACAATTTCACTTGACCATTTCTTTGTAGGCTATTTAATAATAGGCTATCAAACGGACGGAGACATGCTTTACATTATGCTTTGTGTGTGTTCGTGTGCGTGTGCGTGTGCGTGTGCGTGTGCGTGTGTGTGGCATGTAACTATCCGATCCGTAGATCGTAGTAAGAAATCAAATAAAACAAATAAAAGTTCATTGGATCAATTGAAGAAAGAGCATGAGCTCTTGTGGACGGAGAGAGAAAGCGGCACAAACAAAAACAATGTGCGCGCATTAACCAGTTATTATGTCCCTTGGCTTTAGTGAAAACAACGTCACACAAATACTCTGTTTTCCAATACAACAATCCAATACCCCCCGCACCCCTACTTCCAACGTCCCTGCACATAGCCAAGAACAAGATAATAGATGGGTAGGTAGGCCTACAATAAACATCAAGACATACCATTCTAAAAAGAACAGATGAAGCAGCCCTTGTTTCCTTCGCGGTTTGCCTACAGAGCAGCCCACCTGCATTTAATAGGCCTATATCCGTGAATTGTTACAATTTCTCAGAATCAAAGGCGAAAGTAGAAACGGGTGGCCAAAAGCTGTCGTATTGTTAGTTATCACAGACAATTTTAAGTAGAAACGGGTGGCCAAAAGCTGTCACATTGTTAGTTATCGCAGACAATTTCAATATAGGCCTAACACTATAACAATCAATGTTCTGTACGGAGCTCCTTCAGGGACGTTAGGGAGAACGCTGCCGGACAGAACCTTAGTTTGGAAGTCGTGCTTAGTGACACGACAAATACTTCCAATTGAGATACATGAGCTTGAAAATTGTGCTTCTGGACACGAAAATTTTGAAAATACGTGTCGCTGATCACGAAAAATAGATTAAATAACGTGACAGTGTCACGAATTTTCGTGAGACCGGGTTGGGTCATGAGGGATGGGTGATGACCGAAAGGACGAGATCACGGGTACAAGGGTGGCTGGCTTCTCCCTTAGGGATAGGATGAGAAGTTCAGTCATCCGTGAGGAGCTCGGATTAGAGCCGCTGCTCCTTTGCTTAGAAAGGAGTCAGTTGAGGTGGTTCGGGCATCTGGTAAGGATGCCCACAGGGCGCCTCCCTTGGGAGGTGTTCCAGGCACGACCAGTGGGGAGGAGACCTCGTGGAAGACCCAGGACTAGGTGGAGAGATTATTTCTCAACACTGGCCTGGGAACGCCTGGGATCCCCCTGTCAGAGCTGGTCAATGTGGCTCGGGAAAGGGGAAGTCTGGGGCCCCCTGCTTGAGCTACTGCCCCCGCAACCCCACCCCGGATAAGCGGATGACGATGAGGATGAGGACATACAGCCAACAGAGCGATCCCCAAAAACATAGAAACACACAGTTGGTTATGGTCCTACTTCTACCTACACTTAATTTCAAGGGTCAGAATTTTCTAGCTGAGAGAAACTCAAACAAATTTATGCTTACTCATCTTAATAATTGACTCTTCCCAATACGATCAAACAGAAACACATCTTTTCGTAGAAGTAGGGCCTACATTTTAAAATTATGAGTAATATCTATCCATCCAGTGAACTGAAAAAGATTTGGCATTGAACATGACATCTTTTATTTTTGTCAGTCTGTAGCAGAGACTTCTGATGATCAGTTTTTTGTATTCTGAGGCCTTTTGGGGAGGTTTACAGGACTGGCTCTCCACCAGTTTCCAACTAGCTACTGTCACTAGAGAAAACATTATTTTAGGGGTGTAATATGCAAGGAGAGTGATTTAATTGTAATAAAAAGGGATGCTTCTGTCCATGTTTTATCCATGCCAGCAAGTGGAGGAGAACCAAGCCACTTTTCTCTGTGTTTACGCGGGACTGGTTGCCAAACATTCAAGTTCCTTAAAACAAATGAAAAGTAAACATGCAAAAGCAGCTCTTGCAGCTTATGCGGAGAAACATGTATTTGAGAATTGTATTTTCATTCGTTTATTATTCATTTATTTTTACAATTTTTGCCAAATTTTATAATTTGTCCGATTATTTTACACAATTTAAATTATATTTTCATTCATTGTGCCTTGTATGTAAATTAGGAGGTGTAATTTTAATTTCTATGCCAACGATCTTTAAAAAATAAACAAAGACTAATACCCAAAGTGCACTGTTAACCTCAATACACCCCATCCTACTTAACAGTTTGCATTTAACAGGCGTTCTTTCTTTATGCAAATTAGCCTCAAGCTAATCATGCATTGTGTGTTGTCAGGCAATGTGTTTGTTTTGTTTGTACTTTACTTTGTTCTCAAGGGCTGAGGAAACTATGAGCTATCACCTTTCTTTTTTTAAATAATTATTTTTTAATTAAATAATTAGTAATGGGAATCAGCAGGTCATTGTCCATGAGCAATGATAGAATGAAGAAACTTTTATTTTTATTTCATTTATTATCCTTTACAACCGACATATGCTTCAAACTTTGCACTCCATTACTCAGTTACTTATTTTCAACTGCTTGATTCTTGACGTGATCACAATTTTTTTTATTGACCCTCATCTCAAAAACAAGTTTGAGATTTAAACCTCATTTTAGAATTAATATGCAGGCTTGCATAAGCACGACCCAAAAATTGCACTTTATTTCAGTGAAGACTTTTAGTAAAACTTGAGCATCATTCAATGTATCCCTAAGCAATGTTCAATCAATGTAAATTACTGTTTTTATTATACCAAGCAATCAACATTATGTAATCAAGTTATTTAGAGGCATATTTTTTTCTATATATATATATATATATATATATATATATATATATATATATATATTATATATATATATATTATATATATATATATAAAAAGACAAGTTATACATGTACAATCAATGCGTCTTTACAAGTACAAGTTCATTCCATTTGTGATGTTAAAAGTAGACAAAATGTGACTACGGTTTGAACATTTAAACCAAAAATTTGTTTGGCCTTCAAATTTATAGTAAACTTATTGAAGAAAAGGTAAGAGTCTAAAAAGGTAGTTTTTTTTAAAGAAAATGTTTCTTAAATATCGGCCAGCCTTAATATAAAAATGTTCCAGTTGGTTAATAACATAATTTAAGAGTTGATTCACATCTTTTTTTAGAAGGGTTGTTTATAAGCAATGCAACAACTTTTTCCATTAAATTACCTTGCGATATATATATATATATATATATATATATATATATTATATATATATATATATATATATATATATATATATATATATATTAAAAAAACGACACGTTGAGGTGAGGAAACTAGTCACATAGCACAATAGTAAAATACTTTGCAATCAACACATTTAGAAGTAAGGCTACTCTGACAAATGCATTGAACAGTAGAGAGGCTTAAGCGAGTGTAGTGTATCTTTAGTGGTCTTCTTTATCTCTGCCTTTCTTTTCCTTCTCATCTTGTAGAGCTGTGCCAAGTTTTTTGATGAGCACAGACAGAACCTTGTCTAATGGGTCCATCACACCCCTCTGGAGCCACTTGGGGATCGTAGTCCTGGCGTGATGGAAACCCAGTTTTTGCAATATATAGTCCACGCCCACTGGGTCAATCTTGCGTCCAGTCCAAGAAATAAGCCTAGGAAGTAAAGAAGTGGTTTGTGAGTATCATATTATTTTATAGAAGACCTTAATGCGATTCAGTGCAGTACGCCAAAGCATTGTCAAATAGCAGTGTAACTAGAGGAACATAGTGATTTGACTATTGACTAATAAACTTATCTTTATGCCAATTGCACATATTCTGTTTATTAAAATGTCCTGATCGCTAAACAATACAATCACAAATGAATACCTTCTTCAGTACAAAGCAACAGCATCTGGAATTATGTTCAGACCAGTGGGACTGATTTTAGGGCAGTCTGATTGAAAGATATTTTTAAGAATTGTGATAAACCAGCCAAAGGTTGGTCGTATTGCTAGGCCCCCATCAATTAATGTTGATACTTTGACGCTTGGTAAAAACCCACAGAAAAGTCCAGCTTTAGGTGGTGGGAAAAGCGGTGTCAGTTGGTTTCTAATAGACATGAACTAGCTGATTCTTAAGCCACCAGAACTCAGTAGCAGAGGATTCCTTTAAATTGAGAAAAATTTGATTCCTTTAAATTGAGAAATTTTTTCAACTGTAGCGAATGGTACGCCCTCGTCTCTGACCGGAGTGTGGGCTCCAGGTGCCACGTATTGCACATGAACTCCCTCCAGTCCACTGTGGTGTAGTTGATGCCCTCCTCCTTGTCTGAGGAACTGTCATCATGGAGCGTCGTGGGGCTCTTCTGACCGGGCCTGGTTGGTGAAGATCCGGGGTGCGAAGAGAGCTGTCAATAGAGAGAGCAACCACAAGGTTAAAAAATAACGTCATCATTTAGATGTTTTTAGATGTTTCAGATGTATCCCACTGGCAGGCTGCGTACCTTTCTCCTTCTCCTTCAGATAGGCCGACACCAGGTCATGGAGGAACATGATGAGCTCAGCATCCATGGTGTGACGCAGATATGATCAGTGAACTCTGTGACCACGCTGCATTCCACCTTAGGCTTGCTGTCAGAGTCTAGGAACAATGGGATGAATATGGCATAGGGTTAGGGTTAGCCTAACCCTAACCCTCGGCCACGCCAGTGTTTGCCTTGGACCATAAATCACTGAAAGAGCCAGTGAACCCAAAACTGTTGAAACTTTTTCTTAAATATGACTACGCGTCTTATATCTTTGCCATTTAATCACTGTTTAGAAAAAGTGGGTTAAAAGCTTTGTTTTGGCCATCCTCTCCAAAGCAGGTGACGCTCTTTTCATGTTGACACTACGAGCCACTCAGACGTCACGACCCTTCCGTGTCGCTGTGTATCGGTGTGTGTGGCGCAGTTTGTCGGCGTGTGTCGGGTGGCGGGGTATGGAACTTGTAAAAGACGACAATATGCTCTTAAACACGGATAACAATTCAAAAAGACAAAATCTGTTTAACCGAATAAGAATTGATCGCCGAGAATAATCATACAAACCAGTTTAAGGGAACAATTACTTGAAAATAATAATAAATGTAGGCCTATGCAGCACTTGTAAAAGCCGAAAAATGTACCTATGGCGCTCTTAAATGTTTGGGAACATTGAAAAAGACAAAATCTGTATTCCAATTCCAAAAAGAACCAAGGAACAGCCAAGAAACAATGGCTTGGCTGTTGATTGGTTCAATGGCTTGGCTGTTTGTTCTCACACTATGAAGCACAACCTCCTCTTGATTGATAAAAATATCCCATGATCGATCAATCATGCCCATCCCTGAAATAAACATACATGCACACTTTAGTTTTGGTGATAACTCTCACTCTCTCAATTTGCTCGTTGCATTGCTCTGGCTGGACTAGAGTATTAAGATTTGTTTCAGAGCTGGAATCGTCTTTAGGTAACTTCTTAGAGTCCTCATCGAGTGAGCGGTATTCGTTCGGTTTGTAGCCATCAATCAAACTAACCCATAAATCACGCTACTGTTCCAGTCAAACCTCTTCAAGCAGGCATTAAAAATATAAAATGCATATTGCATACATTTTTACTAGGGATGGGCGTGAGAAATCAATTACTGGATTACTCCTCGGTACAAATGAACTCGGTTGGTGGACAGACAAACTCCAGTTTGCATATACGCACACAGACAAGTTTTCTGAAGAAGATGTATCAATTTTCTGTGTGGCGCCACTGAGCGCATGCACAAAGCAAATTCAATTTATCAAATTTCTGTGTGGCGCGTGCCGTGCCGTGTGCACAACGCCAGAATTAAAAAGGTTAAGAGATGGCATTTAGAGCAAAGCGCAGCGAAGTATTGAAATACTTTACAGAAATAGGAGATCATGAGGAGAATTATAAAATATGCCAAGCGAAATTGAGCTACCAGAATACTACAAGTACTATGCGGAAACATATGCTCCTGAAACACAACGGTGAGTTCGGGAAAGCAGACCAGCAGCAACCAAGTGCGTCGGCTATTTTCACCTCCGCAAGACGCAGCTGTAATCCCCGCCGTGGAGAGAAGATCGCAACGCTGAGTATTTTTTTAGTTTATTTGCTGCAGTTTTATTTGCAGCTTTAAATTATTTGCAATGGTTAGGCTACTTGTTTTTTTTTTTTTTAAACCGTTACAGGCCTTTGTTCGACGTGATTTAAATTGTGAGACGCACATTTATTTTTGTAAGGAAAATGTGTTTTGAACATTAGGCTTATTCCTGCTGCAGATGTGTTGCATTCTAAAAAAAGATTAGTTTTAAACAAGTAATCGATTGATCCTCGAGGATTTCATTCGATCACTCGAGTTTGGAATTTACTACTCGTGCCCATCTCTAATTTTTACTTAAGTATTTAAATTCAAAGTAATGCAGAATTTAGAAACACAGATCAACCAGTTCCTTTCCTCTTAATCAAACGTACCCGTTAATGAGGGCTCGTCTGGCTCCTGGACGTGGATGGACTTGAAGTCGAGCTGCATCCTGGGCAGAGCGAAGATGGTCTCTGTCTCGTGGTTGTAGCTCGAGGAACCGCGGAAGCTGCTGAGCAAGCTGGAGCTCTTGGTGGTGGATCCATTTTCCTCATTGTTGGTGTCAACATTCCGCAGTAAATTTAACTCTTAACAGAGCGATAAAACACACAAGTCCGATTTTTTATAAACAATGGCTCAAAAGTTCAACTCTAAAGTTCAACATATTATTTTATTGCGATAAAAGACCAAATCTGCTAATTTAAACGAAAAAGGGATTCTTTAATGGGATAGTAACATTGAAACATATTTTCTTATTTACAATAATTGTATTTTCTAATTAACGTGTGATATTTACATTTGAAACAAGTTTTACCCAAAAAGCTGATTAAAATGCTGGATCTTATAACATACACTCATGAGTCACAAAATATGACAAAACTTTCTGAGCACAATTACAAGAAAGGAATTTTTCTTCACAAGTGTTTGTAACATTGATGACTTTATGTCATGTCCTTACCTTCATTCCTCATGGCAGTGACGTAGTTAAACCACTCCTGGACTGTGGCCACGCCATGGGGAGGGTTTTCGTGGCGGCGGCGGGTTATTTTTGTGATGGTAGCCATGGGACTTTCTAGCGCACCGCAGGGTTTGGTCACCATGGTGTTGTGACCTAGATGGAAGTCCAGAGTCTGTACGATGTAGGTGGAGTCATCATTTGAGCCTGTATTAGAAAGAAACAGAATCAAGTAAAAAAGATGATTAGAGAAAATAAGGGGTAGAAAAATGCTTCCTCTGGGTTTTGCACGGGAGGTATCATCTCTTTTGCTCACCATCCTCCCAGGATCTTCTGGGCCTCCCGTCCAGAAGGCGATGTTGGGCTCTTCCAAGTGAAACAGGGCCCATGACTTGGAGCGGAAGTTAGGTCCGTGGAAGCAGGCCAGAGTCATGTGATTGCCGTGGAGGCTCATGGACCCTCCGAGCTGCACGGCGTCCTTCAGGGAGGGGCATCTGGAAGAGGGATATGTGGCAGCCGGCGATCACCTTCAGGACCCCGGGCCAGTGGCGGTGATGGGCGGCATCCAGATCTAAGAGCCGTTGGAGTGAAACACCAGTCATTATACACACACATGTGGACAAACTGCAGTCTCGATCCAGGTAACCTTCTGCACTCACAGAGTTCTGTTGCTCCTTTCTCGATGTTGATCAGAGGGGCTTTGGGGGGGAGGTAGGAGCCAGGGCCCCATGTAGACAGGGCTCTCTTGCTGGTGTCGAACTGCTGAGTGAAGAACTCCTGGAGCTTCATGCCGATCTTGATGAGGTCAGGCGTAGTGCTCCGGGAGATGATCACCTGGAAGATGTCCCACTGCAGGTCTCCGTGGATGAAGATCTCACTAAGTAGGTGGTGAGACGGGGACATGAGAGCAGGGATTGTGGATTGTGGTTCATTAAAGGGATGCAACAACATCCACCATATTCCTATCCAGAAACCCTTCTAAAATGATACATAAAATGATAGCAAAAGGAGACATCTTTATCCAAGCGGACTCACTTCCATATCTTTAATCTTCATAATCATCTCGGTAAAGGCTCTTTCGCATTTGAGACATAATGCGTAGAATTTTCTGTTCATTTTAATGTTGGAAGTGAAGTCTAAATTTTACTAACTCATGAAACTTTTTTACCTTGGTAGCTTAAAAATTGTTAGATACTTTGTGGACAAAGGATGAACCGATTATCCCTTTTGAAGCCTGACGATATGGCCAAAATCACATTCTAAGAGTTAAAAAATATTGGTTGGTCATCTAGGTTTCCTTTTAAAATACTTTAGCAGTATAAGACTCTTACATTTCTGTGATTAAACAATAGCAGCTATCCAAGTAGATGATCGATGAACGTGGGTCAAACTGTTAAAGCCGTACAACACAAGCGCCGCAGGGTAACCACCGACTGTTTGGGTAAATCCATGGAGCTATGGTCTACCTCTTCTCTGAGGGGCTGGTGTCCACCGTGTTGAGGTTGACCTTCCACTCGTCTTGGAGCTGGAGGTCGGCGTTGCTGAACACCCCCATGAGGATGGAGGACCCCATGTAGTCCACGCGGGCCTCGGTGGAGCCCATGGTGATCTGGATCTTGTGGCTGGGTTGCTGGTTTGGGTGCTCGGAGATGTGTGCTTTGAAAAAAAGGAATAAAACACAAGACAAATGCACTGTGTCAAAAACAATCTGAATCAAAAAAACAAAAAAAAATCGCAATTTTTTTCTCATCTGCAAAGTCCTTCTTATCCAATTGATAATTGATTATAGACAATAAAAAGAAAAAAGCTGATTTAAAAGAGGTGGGTGAGGGAGCTCGATATTGTACTGCACGAGCAACAAAGCCGGAGAGTGAGTCTCTACTGGTTAGACGTACATACCCCACGACCCAAATTGTTGGCTTTCTTATCTTCTTTGTTTTATTTTTTTTTAAAAAAAATTTAAGGCTGGAGAGAAGTCAGAGGCCCCTGGAGTAAAGCTATGTCTGTCTTATAATGTTTCAGATAATGCAAATACCTTCCCTCTCTTGACAGGATTCCCGCAACCATTTCATTTCCAGCTAATGCATTGAACGTGGTACTGAGTCATTTTTAATCACAAAGAAAATAAACACATAGAGAAAAAACACTTAACTTAGGAAGAGCCCGCCCGAATTATACATATCGGATATTAATCCCCAACAGGACAAATTGAAAGACTTCTTTACTATCTTAAAGGTCCCATGGCATGCTACTTTATGGATGCTTTAATATAGATATTAGTGGGCCCCTAACACGAGTATTTGAAGACGTTCCCAAAATTCAGCCGTGGTGCAGAATTACAGCCACTACGAGCCCGTCGCACATTGAACTTTCCCCAGACACGCTGTTTCGTGTCTGTAGCTTTAATGCAAATGAGGAGGAGAGAGGCGGGTCAAGGAGGAGGGTGGGGGTGTGGCCCTGAGCAGCTTGAGGCCACGGAACCATGCGCTCTGTTTACAGTGGATGTATCGCAATGGCGAGGCGCACACAGCCTTTGGCAGTGTTCTCTAAATATTCTAGAACACTCCAGGTGCTCCAGCCGGAGTCCTGGACCTCTATATCTAAAATAATATCATATTATACATTGATATCTATATCATATAATATATATTACCACGGCCAAAAGCTGTGTGCGCCTCCAGACGATATTATGAATCTCAAACGACTGTGTCAGGTTCTCCGACATCTCTGGTTCTTCCACGAACTGACGTGTTATGCACCACAACACAGAACGGTTATCCAAATAACACAGAAGTGTACAACACTTGCGTTGCAGTGTGTGTTATCACACACACACACACAAACACACCTGTGGCGCGGTCGTAGCTCATTGTTTCATTGGCCAGCCAAATTCGCTGGGCAGGCAACTTGGAGAATGGGGAGGTAACCTTGGTCCCTTATGACGACATATGGGGCCACATTCCAAATCAGCACGCCTGAGCTTCCATTTTTTAAAAGGCCCGCAGGATTCATAGCGCCTGTTTTACACCGAACGTAAGGTTTAGCCACTGGGGGACGAAAGGCAGGCTAGGGGAACTCATATTAATGTTAGCAAACCTCATAAAGTGAGATTTTCATGCCATGGGACCTTTAAATATCCCTAAATTGTCAACTGATCAAATTGAGAGCTGGATAGCCCCGTATCAGAGAATAAACTCTAGGAAGGCTATTAGAGCCAATCCCAAATATTAAAGGGGTGGATGGAGGCGGGAAAGACCACAAATTGTTATTATACACGGTGGATAATTTTATGCTGGTAAAAAGATCCATTGAATTCGACACCTTAAGGACACAATGAAATCATATTACAAATTATCAGGGTACTAGAATAACTGGACAAAGTCGTAATCCATGCCTATTACAGGATAAATCAATCCAAACTTAAAGGGTAATTCCAGTGAAAATGGATTTGGGATATTTTTTGTATGATAATGAGTTGAAACATTCGTTTTGGAGCACAAAAAAAAACAACACTTCTTTGGTAGTATAATAAGGGTCTTAACATATAAAACGAGGCATTAAGAACTTTGTAAGTGTACATTAAGTGTTTATTAAAAAAATGACATTTTACACACACAATACCATCAGTAGATCACCCGTCGATACCATTTTGTTTTTAAGACTCGATAAGTAGATTGGCGAACACAGAGCTTGCGTGTTGCTGACGGATGTCACAATCTCTGTGTTCGTCAATCTACCTATCGAGTCTTAAAAACACTACAACAATCTGTACACTTACAAAGTTCTCAATGCCTCGTTTTATATGTTAAGACCCTTATACTACCAAAGAAGTGTTGGGCTACTTTGAGCCTTTTTAGTGGTAATAGCGATCTGGTTTTGACCATAACCAGTGCCCCCATCGTTCCAAGTTCATAGTGTTTTCATAGAATCGGCTAAAAACAGCCCACACAAACGTTTCAACTCGTTATCATACAAAACATATCGCAAATCCATTTTACACTTTTTACCCTTTAATGACAAACTTTAAATTGTCCCATCCTAAGCATCCTATACCTCCTTCTGGTATAACTATGATAAGAATTGGAAAGAAATCAGTATTTTGGAAGAAGTGGCATAGTAGTGGTATATGTACCATCAATGGTCTATTTGAAGATGATGTGTTTATATCATACTCGGACTGAGTGAGAAAATATAAGCTCAAGGGAAAAATACCAATTTTGCAAGAACCTTGTAGCTGTACAAGGTTCTTGCTGTATTACCTCCAAGATCCAGTACAGAGATGGAAACCACATCATGGATTACTTCAAACTACCTGGGGAGTGCAACCAAGCTTCTGTATTTTATAGGAAAACCAACCAATTGCTTAGCATGACTGTCATAACCTAAAAGTAATCTGGGAGAAAGATGTAGGATGTATAATGGAGGACAGTACATGGTTGAAATTATATCTGACAATGGAGAGTACATGAGGGAAGCCAAAGGGAAATTCACCCAATATCAAATAATACACAGATGCTACTGGACACTACTAAGATTATATAGAATGGGAGTAATGAATAACAATTCATGTTGGATATGTAAGAAAGAATGTAAGAAATATGTAAGAAAGAAGCAGGCACTTTAATACACTGTATT
>OLKM01005616.1:0-16572 GCA_900291075.1 Melanogrammus aeglefinus | reverse complement strand
TCACACAGAGATCTTTCATCACAAAGAGAGAGCAGTGGAGAGAGGTCAACAAGGAAATGAGGTCAGACTGATTGAAACCCTTCCAGGAAACCGCAAAGGAAGAAACACCAATCAGATGTGAAGACATCTTACCTTACTGGACAATGATCACTCAATAAGAACAATGATGACAACTTGGAGTGGCCGCCATTGGTAAAACCGTGCTTAAACACACCAAGTTCACTCTGGACTGGGCTGAGGCAAAACCAACCAGGACATAAATTCACATTTCTCCCCACTTTCAGAGAGCGAATTTACTGAAAGGGAAAGAGTTTAAGCTTGTCTGAACTTCTTCATCACCTTCATTGAGAGCCAAAGAAGCAAGGAATCTCGCAGACTTCGACCGGTTCCAAGTTGTGTTTCATCTTGGATGGTCTGGAGGAGTGTCGACTTCCTCTGGACTTCCAGAACAACCCGAATCTGGACTCTGATTGTCACAAGTCCACCTCGGTGGGACGTGCTGCTGAACAAACCCCTCAATGACAGGCGACCTGCTTTCCCTCTGCTCTGCATTTGTCTTACCACCACACAACGCCCTTGCGGGCAGAGCTATCAGATCCCTGCATGAGTGTGTTGACATGGTGACCAGAGGTCGAGGGGTTCACCAACCAACAGCACAGGAGGAGTACTTCAGGAAGACGCATGCAGAGTGTGACTAGCGCTGGGCAGTGCACCAGCACATATCTCCACGTCAAAAAATCACGAAGCTGCACACTTCATGTGTCACATCCCAGATATTTCTGTTTGGATCACTGCTTCAGTTCTGGAGGACCATATATTCAGAAAATCCCAGATAGAAAGATGACGCCAAGAACCGTGGACTTCCAGATGTAACAGCCACTTCCTGAGGGTTTCAGTCCATACAGGGGGACCAGGAAAGTACCCATGGGAGGGCCTGAAGACAGATCCAGACTGGAGTTCAGAGACAGCAGGAAGATCATTGTTTCTTCGGAAAACTTGCTTTTAACCGACTGGAGAAAGGCCACCCTAATCTTCTACGAGGCAGATATGGCAAGAGTGTGACATCAATATCAGAGGCAGGCCTCAGTGTACTCAGGAGTGTTCACCCAGATCTTTAAAGAGAGGAGTGTGGGGCGCTGTACCAGGACAGAAGTGTGTTCTGCTTTGTCCATCCTGTAGCATCCAGGAAGTTTCTGGCTGCCCTTTTATGTCTTTCTGTCCCTTCATCAATACTGGTTGTCAATCTGCTCTCAACCCCTCGAGGGAAGACAACACCCTCTCTACCAGAGTGGTGTGGACAAGTCTTTACAGAGTAAGAACGGAAACCTGGACTTTGTTCCTCCGCTTCCTCCTGGGCCTCTCTCTGAGAGACCAATCAGATATGTCCTACAGAGGTCTGCTGGGACAGAAAAAAAGATCACTGACCACCCAGATTAACACAGGCTGCTGCGACGGACTGGAAATAGTACTCACAGACCATGAGGGAACAGTGTCTTACATCCAGGAGAAAGATAAAAGAGATCTATTCTCCAGAGAGTAGCATCCATCTCTGTTCAACTGTCTGAATGAGACCGAACGACTGTTCTCTATGAAGGGAGATTCGAACAGTACTGACATCAGGAAGTCCTCGCGGAGGATCTCTCTCTCTCCTGCGCTCAGCTGTGCCGGCTCTGCGTCTTCATCTACTGAATCATAGAAGAGGAGCTTGGACGTGTTTGACCTGAAAGAAATACTCTGCTTCGAGGAGGGTCTTCTCAGGCTGCTGCAGTGGTCAAAGCTTCTAAACATCTCTGTAGGTCTTCATAATAACAATACAATACACACTACAACAATTATATCAATACAACTGGAATATAAGTAAGGTAAATAATTATTGAAAAAGATCTCTGTAGGATCATAACAACATGTATTACTATTCTCATAAGCAGAATAAAGTTGTGATAATATAACAAACTTCTCTGTAGGTGTCCTATTTAACCGTGTAATGTATTACAGTACACTATAAGGAAAATATTCACAAACAATAGAATAAAGAAAAGTATTCGTTTAAAAAACATTTTCCAATCTCAAACTAAACAACAATTTTAACCATTTATACATCGATCTTATTCATTCAATATGTTTTTGTTAAACGAAGAACATTCCTTCATTATTTAATACTTAAAGATGTAAGTCATTTTTCATACAGTTCCTAACGCTGTTCTCTTATTTGTGTGTGAAGGCGGAGGGCTGTCCATCTGTCAGAGAGAGTGCTCTGTGAAGCTCTGGCCTCAGTTCTCAAGCGCTCCAATCCTCTAGTCTTGAGAGAGCTGGACCTGAGTACCCAAATATCTGCAGGATTCAGGAGTGAAGCTGCTCTCTGCTGGACTGGGGAGTCCCACACTGTACACTGTTGGAAGACTCTCAGGTCAGTTTTACCAATATGGTCAAACAGATACCACCACAAGGTTCAATATCGAGAAGCGCATTTAAACAGCATATTACATCCATAACAGTTTACAAATAAAGGTGAGCAGCCACAGCTCAACTGCAGCACTCCACAAGCGCAGAAACACGCTGTCTTAATTCTTTTGCTCTCGCAAAGTGTTTTCTCCTGATCGCTATTGATATTTTATCCTCCTCAAAACACAGATGCGGTAATATTGGGATAAAACTTTCCTTTTATATAACAAAACATCGCTATAAGATCAGGGGTTTCAAATTGGGTGAATGTGAGCCTCCCTTAGTGTGCGTAAGGACAGCCGAGCCCCACTCCCCTCAAAAAAAATTTATCCCGTCCCCTGACCCACACACACCTCTTCATTAAATGCCATCTTTTGGTGTGTTCCATGGCAATGATGATTTTCAATAACTAATGAAATGTAAATTCATTCATTTTATTTCCACAACTTTTTTTTAAAGTGCATTCATAAACAATTCTTTGCAACAGCCAAATCATTTCCAACTTCATGCAGGCCTAATTGAGGCTACACTTTTAAATTACTGAACATCAGTAGGCCTATCCACAAGTCAACAAAACATCCTTAACATATTTAATTGGGCGCAAAAGCTACTACCGACGACATCCGTCGGCTGAAAATCGGAGCTGTGTGTGTACTTGTTTGGGCTTTAAGCGCAAGGGATGCACATATCGGTCTCGAAAAAAAATCTGAACAGATGGACAGGACTAGCTTCTGGACCAAACGAACGACAGACGGCATGTTATCAGATCGAACAGATTCACATATTTTCAATGAAATTTAAGCGATTTCCGCACGTACAACCTCAAATTTAAACAACAAACAAAATGCGCCAATTCACATCATTTGAGCTAACGAGCGCATCATCACCCTATGGCCCACCCAATTCATGGATCAAGACGACACAACTTTGACCTTTCAATTGAATCGTCCATATCAGTGGAACAATGAGGCCTCGCTTTGATGCAGAGAGTTGTTCGATGCGTGCGGCTGCAGTGCAAAGAGAAATAAGAACACAAGTCGTCTCTCACCTGCAGCCTAGATCTGTATTTGTTTTTAATCACGGTTCAGGTGTGGAAAACCCCACACCTCACATAAGTTACGTGGAGGTAAAGGGGATTAAGACTTCCAAAGCCCTAGTGGAGATCTGGGGGAACTCGCTCTCTCCACAGACAACCAGAAACGCATTCAAGATCATTTTTCCTATGTTTTTCGCTGGGTCCTGTCTCCTTCCTCCTGCATAATGCCTGACTCTTTTGACTTGGACACAGGAAACGATGCTTTTAAAAACCAATACACCCACGCACAAGTTACCGATATATCATATAGAGCGTCATACAGATGTGTATTTCTTCTTTGTGCGTGTCGCGTGTCTCGCCTCCCCTTGGCTCTTTGGCGCCCCCCCAGGGGAGTGAGCGCCTCACCTATTGAAAACCACTGCTATAGATGAACTAATAACATTGTATTACAATACCATACATAGTACTGGAACAAAAAGTAATAATATACAAAACGATTTTGAAACACTGCAAATGGACTGCATTTATATAGTGCTTTTCTAAACGTTGGCCACCCAAAGCATTTTACAATATTGCCTCACATTCACCATTCACACACACACATTCACACACCAACGGCGGAGTCAACCATGCAAGGCGACTGATCTGTCAGAGAGATGCTGTGAAGCTCTGGCCTCAGTTCTCAGCTCCAACTCCTCTAGTCTGAGAGAGCTGGACCTGAGTACCAATGATCTGCAGGATTCAGGAGTGAAGCTGCTCTCTGCTGGACTGGGGAGTCCACACTGTACACTGGAAGCTCTCAGGTCTGTTTTACCCAATGGTCAAACAGTTACACTACAGTTTTCAATATCAGAAGAAGACATTTAACAGATTTAACAAAAATAAAAGTGCACACCTAAATTGAAGCAGCATGCCAACTGACATCCCCAAGCGCACAAATGCTGCCTAAAGGTACGTCCTACGCACTGAACGCGTTACGCGCAGTTAGAGGTGTAGAAAATCCACATTTTTGCAAAGGGAACCATTTGTTTTAGGGCAGCGGTTTTAGGTGAGGCACGCCTCCCCTGGGGGGGCGCCAAAGAGCCACAGGGGATGCGCGCAACACGCAACACGCAACACACGCAAAGAAAAATACACATCTGTATGAACGCTCTATTGATATCGGTAATTGTGCGTGCGTGAATTAGTTTTAAAATGCATCGTTTTCCTTGTCCCCCAAGTCACCAGAAGTCAGCATTAAGGATGGAGACAGGACTCAGCAAAAATCATAGGAAATATGATCCTGAATGGCGTTTCTGTGGTTTTCTGTAGAGAGCGATCTCCACAAAGGCTCCACAGAGGCTATGAAAGTCCTAATCCCCTTCACCTCCACCCTACTTATGTGAGTGTGGGTTTTTCCACACTGACCCTGAATTAAAAACAAATACAGATCAGGCTGCAGGTGGAGGACGACTTGTGTTTATTCCTCTCTGCATCTGCAGCCCCGCATCGAACACCTTCTTGTGCATCAAATGCAGAGGCCTCACTTGTTCCCACTGATATGGACGATTCAATTGAAAGTCCAAGTTTGTGCTGTCTTGAATACATAAATGTGGGTGGGCCATAGGGTTGATGCCACTCGGTAGCGCAAATGATGTGAATTTGGCACCTTTTGTTTTGTTGTTTAAATCTGAGGATTTATGTGGCTGGAAATCATTAACCACAATTTCTCCATCTCTTCAAAAGTGCGCTTGAGGGCCAGACACCACAGCGCCGATTTCAGCCGTCGGGGTGTCGTCGTCGTAGCTTTTGTTTTGTTGACTTGTGGATAGGCCTACTTATGATGATTGATTTAAGTAGCCTCAATTAGGCCTGCCATTGAAATTGGAAATATTTTGCCTGTTGCAAAGAATCGGTTTATGAATGCACTTTTAAAAAAGTTATGGAATAAATATGTCTTCAAATACAATATTTAAACAATATTTACATTTGAAGTAGTTATTAAAAAAGTCATCATTGCTTGGTACACACCAGCAAACGATGGCAATAACTGAAGAGGCGTGTGTGTTTGGTCAGCGCGGACAGGATTTCTTTTTTTTGTTTGGGGGGGGGGTTCTCTGCCGTCCTACCTAATCTAAGGGGAGGTTCCACATTCCACCCATTTGAAAACCCCTGGGTTAGGGCCGTATATGGATAACACCCTCTTTAAGCAGCATGTAAGGCGCGTGAGATGCGTTTTCCGCACCTAAATAAACGCGCCCAACGCAACATACGCACGGAGCTCAAAGAATGTAACGTTTTAACGCTCCTACGTTGTGCGCTTAAGCCGCGATAGCCAATCAGCGATGAGCTTGACCCGATGTCACTGCTGAGAGACGGAGGACAGGCGCTCCGCAGCTTCCGCAGCAGTCTGCAGCTGATATGGAGCGCCTGTAGGTGGTGTCCTGACATATGAGATCCTGGCACCCATCCCGGCTAGCAGGTCATCGAACACGTGCCCCAGTCAACGAAATACTGCCTAAAACCGGCCGTGTCATTCCAGCGGGCGTTCCTAGGAGGAGGTGGTGAAACTCACCCAGCTGTAACGCGCCTACGGAGGATGTCCATGCTCCCAAACATGACAGCGTTTGGTTTCCTCTCTCCTCGACCCTCCCCACCAACAAAATTGTGGCGCAGCGATGGTGGTGATCTCAGCCATGTTGGTGGAGAGAGAAGCAAAAAGTAGCGAGGGAAATTAAGTTTTGGGCAGGCTCATCTAGCTTCGTAGGCGCGTTTGGGCGCGCATGAACCATTTTTGTGACACACTTTGATGGAAGCGGCAGGTTAGGCCTAATCCTACGGGGCGTAACGCGTTCAGGTGTGGCCGTACCTTTAGTCTCTCGTGCTTCGCAAAGTGTTGTTCCTGATCCCTATGATATTTATTCTCCTCAACAACACAATATACATAATATTGGATATAAAACTTTCCAATTATATACAAAACATTGATTTAGATGAAGTAACAACATGTATTACAATACAATACATAATACTGCAAACAAATAGTAATATTAATATATCAAACCGATTTTCAAACCACTGCATTTATATGGAGCTTTTCTAACCATTGGCCACCCAAAGCGCTTTCACCATTCACACAAACGTTCACACACCACACACACAATTTACGGCGGAGTCAACCATGCAAGGCGACAGCCAGCTCGTCGGGAGCAGTTAGCGTTAGGTTGCCTTGCTCAAGCACACCCTCAACACTCAGCTAGGAGGGGCCGAGGATTGAGATAACCGGCAACCATCAGGTTACCAGCTAACCCGCTCTACCTCCTGAGCTACTGCTGGCCCTTCACATAAGCCTTTTAATATAGTTATACAATTTTACACACCAATTCTGTGAATAACCACTAATTTCTTTCATTATGTATTAAGTTAAAGATGTATGTTATTTTAATCACAGTTCGTAACCTGTTCACTTTATTTTGTGTGCAGGCTGAATGCCTGTCATCTGTCAGAGAGATGCTGTGAAGCTCTGGCCTCAGTTCTCAGCTCCAACTCCTCTCGTCTGAGAGAACTGGACCTGAGTACCAATGATCTGCAGGATTCAGGAGTGAAGCTGCTCTCTGCTGGACTGGGGAGTCCACACTGTACACTGGAAACTCTCAGGTCCGTTTTACCCAATGGTCAAACAGTTACACCACAAGTTTCAATATCAGAAGACATTTTAACAGATTTACAAAAATAAAAGTGCGCACGTAAATTGAAGCAGCAGCATGCCAACTAGACATCCCCAAGCGCACAAATGCTGCCTAAAGGTACGTCCACACTGAACGCGTTACGCGCGTTAGAGGCGTAGAAAATCCACATTTTTTGCATAGGGAACCATTTGTTTTAGGTCGGCAGCGCGGTTTTAGGTGAGGCACGCCTCCCCTGAGGGGGCGCCAAAGAGCCACAGAGGGATGCGCAACACGCAACACACGCAAAGAAAGAAATATACACATCTGTATAGACACTCTATTGATATCGGTGTAATTGGTGCGTGCGTGAATTAGTTTTAAAAATGCATCGTTTTCCTTGTCCCAAGTCAACAGAGAGTCAGCATTAAGGATGGAGACAGGACTCAGCAAAAATCGTAGGAAATATGATCCTGAATGCGTTTCTGGTTTTCTGTAGAGAGCGATCTCCCACAAAGGCTCCACAGAGGCTATGAAAGTCCTAATCCCCTTCACCTCCACCTACTTATGTGAGTGTGGGTTTTCCACACTGACCCTGATTAAAAACAAATACAGATCAAGGCTGCAGGTGGAAGACGACTTGTGTTTATTTCTCTCTGCACTGCAGCCCCACATCGAACACCTCTGTGCATCAAATGCGAGGCCTCACTGTTCCCACTGATATGGACGATTCCAATTGAAAGGTCAAAGTTGTGCTGTCTTGAATACATAAATTGGTGTGGCCATAGGGGTTGATGCCACTCGTAGCGCAAATTGATGGTGAATTTGGCACCTTTTGTTTGTTGTTTAAATCTGAGGATTTATGTGTGGCTGAAATCGTTAACCAATTTCCTCCATCTCCTTCAAAGTGCGCTTAAGGCCCAGACACACAGCGCCGATTTCAGCCGTCGGGTGTCGTCGGTCGTAGCTTTGTTTTGTTGACTTGTGGATAGGCCTACTGATGATGTGATTTTTAAGTAGCCTCAATTAGGCCTGCATGAAATTGGAAAATTATTTGCTGTTGCAAAGGAATCGTTTATGAATGCACTTTTAAAAAAGTTATGGAATAAAATGTCTTCAAATACAATATTTAAAAATATTTACATTTGCGTAGTTATTAAAAGTCATCATTGCCTGGAACACACAAACGATGGCAATAACTGAAGAGGCGTGTGTTTGGTCAGGCGGACAGGATTTCTTTTTTTTTTGGAGGGGGGGGGGGTCTCTGCCGTCCTTACCTACTCTAAGGGGAGGCTCACATTCACCCAATTTGAAAACCCCTGGGTTAGGGCCGTATATGGATAACACCCTCTTAAGCAGCATGTAAGGCGCGTGAGATGCGTTTTCCGCACCTAAATAACGCGCCCAACGCACATACGCACGGAGCTCAAAGAATGTAACGTTTTACGCTCCTACGCGTGACGCTTTAGCCGCGATAGCCAATCAGCGGTGAGCTTGACCCGATGTCACTGGCCTGAGAGACGGAGGACAGGCGCTCCGCAGCTCCACAGCGTCTGCAGCTTGATATGGAGCGCCTGTATGGTGGTGTCCTGACATGAGATCCTGGCACCAACCCGGGCTAGCAGGTCATCGAACATGGCCCCAGTCAACCGGAAATACTGCTAAAACCGGCCGTCATCCAGGCGGCGTTCCTGGAGGAGGTGGTGAAACTCACCCAGCTGTAAGCGCCTACGGAGGATGTCATGCTCCCAAAACATGACAGCGTTTGGGTTTCCTTCTCTCCTCGAACTCCACAACAAATGTGGCGCAGCGATGGTGGTGAATCTCAGCCCATGTTGGTGGAGCAAAAGAAAAGTAGCGAGGGGAAATAAAGTTTTGGGCAGGCTCATCTAGCTTCGTAGGCGCGTTTGGCGCGCTGAACCATTTTTGTGACACACTTTGATGAAGCGGCAGGTTAGGCCTAATCCTACGGGCGTAACGCGTTCAGTGTGGCCGTACCTTTAGTTCTCGTGCTCGCAAAGTGTTGTCCTGATCCCTATGATATTTATTCTCCTCACAACACAATATACATAATATTGGAATAAAACTTCCAATTATATACAAAACATTGATTTAGATGAAGTAACAACATGTATTACAATACAATACATAATACTGCAACAAATAGTAATATTAATATACAAACCGATTTTCAAACACTGCATTTATATGGAGCTTTTCTAACCATTGGCCACCCAAAGCGCTTTCACCATTCACACAAACGTTCACACACACACACACATTTACGGCGGAGTCAACCATGCAAGGCGACAGCCAGCTCGTCGGGAGCAGTTAGCGTTAGGTGCCTTGCTCAAGCACACCTCAACACTCAGCTAGGAGGGGCCGAGGATTATACCGGCAACCATCAGGTTACCAGCTAACCCGCTCTACCTCCTGAGCTACTGCTGGCCCTTCACATAGCCTTTATATAGTTATACATTTTACACCCAATTCTGAATAACCACAATTTCTTCATTATGTATTAAGTTAAAGATGTATGTTATTTTAATCACAGTTCCTAACCTGTTCTCTTTATTCTGTGTGAAGGCTGAAGGGCTGTGATCTGTCAGAGAGATGCTGTGAAGCTCTAGCCTCAGTTCTCAGCTCCAACTCCTCTAGTCTGAGAGAGCTGGACCTGAGTACCAATGATCTGCAGGATTCAGGAGTGAAGCTGCTCTCTGCTGGACTGGGGAGTCCACACTGTACACTGGAAACTCTCAGGTCCGTTTTACCCAATGGTCAAACAGTTACACCACAAGTTTCAATATCAGAAGACATTTAACAGATTTACAAAAATAAAAGTGCGCACGTAAATTGAAGCAGCATGCAACTGACATCCCCAAGCGCGC
Source organism: Melanogrammus aeglefinus (assembly GCA_900291075.1). NCBI lineage: Eukaryota > Metazoa > Chordata > Actinopteri > Gadiformes > Gadidae > Melanogrammus > Melanogrammus aeglefinus. The sequence goes on along the minus strand of OLKM01005616.1, from coordinate 6,562 downwards.
AAATGCTGCCTAAAGGTACGTCCACACTGAACGCGTTACGCGCGTTAGAGGCGTAGAAAATCCACATTTTTGCATAGGGAACCATTTGTTTAGGGCAGCGGTTTTAGGTGAGGCACGCCTCCCCTGGGGGGCGCCAAAGAGCCACAGGGGATGCGCAACACGCAACACGCAACACGCAAAGAAAAAATACACATCTGTATGACACTCTATTGATATCGGTAATTGTGCGTGCGTGAATTAGTTTTAAAATGCATCGTTTCCTTGTCCCAAGTCACCAGAAGTCAGCATTAAGGATGGAGACAGGACTCAGCAAAAATCGTAGGAAATATGATCCTGAATGCGTTTCTGGTTTTCTGTTGAGAGCGATCTCCACAAAGGCTCCACAGAGGCTATGAAAGTCCTAATCCCCTTCACCTCCACCTACTTATGTGAGTGTGGGTTTTCCACACTGACCCTGATTAAAAACAAATACAGATCAAGGCTGCAGGTGGAAGACGACTTGTGTTTATTTCTCTCTGCACTGCAGCCCCGCATCGAACACCTCTGTGCATCAAATGCGAGGCCTCACTGTTCCCACTGATATGGACGATTCAATGGAAAGTCAAAGTTGTGCTGTCTTGAATACATAAATTGGGTGGGCCATAGGGTTGATGCCACTCGTAGCGCAAATGATGTGAATTTGGCACCTTTTGTTTGTTGTTTAAATCTGAGGATTTATGTGGCTGAAATCGTTAACCAATTTCCTCCATCTCCTTCAAAGTGCGCTTAAGGCCCAGACACACAGCGCCGATTTCAGCCGTCGGGTGTCGTCGGTCGTAGCTTTGTTTTGTTGACTTGTGGATAGGCCTACTGAATGATTGATTTTTAAGTAAGCCTCAATTAGGCCTGCATGAAATTGGGAAATTATTTGCTGTTGCAAAGAATCGTTTTATGAATGCCACTTTTTAAAAAAGTTTATGGAATAAAATGTCTTCAAATACAATATTTAAAAATATTTACATTTGATGTAGTTATTAAAAGTCATCATTGCCTGGAACACACAAACGATGGCAATAACTGAAGAGGCGTGTGTTTGGTCAGGCGGACAGGATTTCTTTTTTTTTGGAGGGGGGGGTCTCTGCCGTCCTTACCTACTCTAAGGGGAGGCTCACATTCACCCAATTTGAAAACCCCTGGGTTAGGGCCGTATATGGATAACACCCTCTTAAGCAGCATGTAAGGCGCGTTAGATGCGTTTTCCGCACCTAAATAACGCGCCCAACGCACCTACGCACGGAGCTCAAAGAATGTAACGTTTTACGCTCCTACGCGTGACGCTTAGCCGCGATAGCCAATCAGCGGTGAGCTTGACCCGATGTCACTGGCTGAGAGACGGAGGACAGGCGCTCCGCAGCTCCGCAGCAGTCTGCAGCTGATATGGAGCGCCTGTAGGTGGTGTCCTGACATGAGATCCTGGCACCAACCCGGGCTAGCAGGTCATCGAACATGGCCCCAGTCAACACGCGAAAATACTGCTAAAAACCGCGCCGTCATCCAGGCGGCGTTTCCTGGAGGAGGTTGGTGAAACTCACCCAGCTAGCTGTAAGCGCCTACGGAGGATGTCATGTCTCCCAAACATGACAGCGTTTGGGTTTCCTTTCTCTCCTCGAACTCCCACAACAAAATGTGGCGCAGCGATGGTGGTGATATCTCAGCCATGTTGGTGGAGGCAAAAGAAAAAGTAGCGAGGGAAATTAAGTTTTGGGCAGGCCTCATCTAGAGCTTCGTAGGGCGCGTTTTGGCGCGCTGAACCAATTTTTGGTGACACACTTTTGATGAAGCGGCAGGTTAGGGCCTAATCCTACGGGCGTAACGCGTAACGCGTTCAGTGTGGCCGTACCTTTAGTTTCTCGTGCTCGCAAAGGTTGTGTGTCCTGATCCCCTATGATATTTATTCTCCTCACAAACACAATATACATAATATTGGGAATAAAACTTCCAATTATATACAAAAACATTTGATTTTAGATGAAGTAACAACATGTATTACAATACAATACATAATACTGCAACAAATAGTAATATTAATATACAAACCGATTTTTCAAACACTGAGCATTTTATATGGAGCTTTTCTAACCATTGGCCACCCAAAGCGCTTTCACCATTCACACAAACGTTCACACACACACACACACATTTACGGCGGAGTCAACCATGCAAGGCGACAGCCAGCTCGTCTGGGAGCAGTTAGCGTTAGGTTGCCTTGCTCAAGCACACCTCAACACTCAGCTAGGAGGGGCCGAGGATTATACCGGCAACCATCAGGTTACCAGCTAACCCGCTCTACCTCCTGAGCTACTGCTGGCCCTTCACATAGCCTTTATATAGTTATACATTTTACACCCAATTCTGAATAACCACAATTTCTTCATTATGTAATAAGTTAAAGATGTATGTTATTTTAATCACAGTTCCTAACCTGTTCTCTTTATTATGTGTGCAGGCTGAATGCCTGTCATCTGTCAGAGAGATGCTGTGAAGCTCTGGCCTCAGTTCTCAGCTCCAACTCCTCTCGTCTGAGAGAACTGGACCTGAGTACCAATGATCTGCAGGATTCAGGAGTGAAGCTGCTCTCCTGCTTGGACTGGGGGAGTCCACACTGTACACTGGAAACTCTCAGGTCAGTTTTACCCAATGGTCAAACAGTTACACCACAAGTTTCAATATCAGAAGACATTTAACAGATTTACAAAAATAAAAGTGCGCACGTAAATTGAAAGCAGCCATGCAAACTGACATCCCCAAGCGCACGCAAATGCTGCCTAAAGGGTACGTCCACACTGAACGCGTTACGCGCGTTCGAGGCGTAGAAAATCCACATTTTAGCATAGGGAACCATTGGTTTAGGGCAGCGGTTTTAGGTGAGGCGCGCCTCCTCTGGGGGCGCCAAAGAGCCACAGGGGATGCGCAACACGCTACACGCAAAGAAGAAATACACATCTGTATGACGCTCTATTGATATCGGTAATTGTGCGTGCGTGAATTAGTTTTAAAATGCATCGTTTCCTTGTCCCAAGTCACCAGAAGTCAGCATTAAGGATGGAGACAGGACTCAGCAAAAATCGTAGGAAATATGATCCTGAATGCGTTTCTGGTGTTCTGTTGAGAGCGATCTCCACAAAGGCTCCACAGAGGCTATGAAAGTCCTAATCCCCTTCACCTCCACCTACTTATGTGAGTGTGGGTTTTCCACACTGACCCTGATTAAAAACAAATACAGATCAAGGCTGCAGGTGGAGGACGACTTGTGGTTATTTTCTCTCTGCACTGCAGCCCCGCATCGAACACCTCTGCGCATCAAATGCGAGGCCTTATTGTTCCCACTGATATGGAGGATTCAATGGAAAGTCAAAGTTGTGCTGTCTTGAATACATATAATTGGGTGGGCCATAGGGTTTGATGCCACTCGTAGCGGCAAATGATGTGAATTTGCACCTTTTGTTTGTTGTTTAAATCTGAGGAATTTATGTGGCTGAAAGTCTGTTAACCAATTTCCTCCATCTCCTTCAAAAAGTGCGCTTAAGGCCCAGACACACAGCGCCGATTTCACAGCCGTCGGGTGTGTCGTCGGTTCGTAGCTTTGTTTTGTTGACTTGTGGATAGGCCTACTGATGATTGATTTTAAGGAGCCTCAATTAGGCCTGCATGAAATTGGAAATTATTTGCTGTTGCAAAGAATCGTTTATGAATGCACTTTTAAAAAAGTTATGGAATAAAATGTCTTCAAATACAATATTTAAAAATATTTACATTTGATTAGTTATTAAAAGTCATCATTGCCTGGAACACACAAACGATGGCAATAACTGAAGAGGCGTGTGTTAGGTCAGGCGGACAGGATTTCTTTTTTTTTTTGGGGGGGGGGTCTCTGCCGTCCTAACCTACTCTAAGGGGAGGCTCACATTCACCCAATTTGAAAACCCCTGGGTTAGGGCCGTATATGGATAACACCCTCTTAAGCAGCATGTAAGGCGCGTGAGATGCGTTTTCCGCACCTAAATAACGCGCCCAACGCACATACGCACGGAGCTCAAAGAATGTAACGTTTTACGCTCCTACGCGTGACGCTTAGCCGCGATAGCCAATCAGCGGTGAGCTTGACCCGATGTCACTGGCTGAGAGACGGAGGACAGGCGCTCCGCAGCTCCGCAGCAGTCTGCAGCTGATATGGAGCGCCTGTAGGTGGTGTCCTGACATGAGATCCTGGCACCAACCCGGGCTAGCAGGTCATCGAACATGGCCCCAGCCAACTGAAAATACCGCTGGAACCGGCCGTCATCCAGGCGGCGTTCCTGGAGGAGGTGGTGAAACTCACCCAGCTGTAAGCGCCTACGGAGGATGTCATGCTCCCCAAACAATGACAGCGTTTGGGTTTCCTCCTCCTCGATACTCCCACAACATAATCTGGCCGCCAGCCGATGGTGGTGATCTCAGCCATGGTTCTGGAGCAACGAAGAAAAGTTGCTGAGGGAAAATAAGTCTCCCGATTCGGACAGGCTCATACTAGGCTTCGTAGACGCCCTTTGCGCTTGCTTCTGAACCATTTTTGTGAAACACTATGTGAGTGAAGCGGCAGGTTAGGCCGTAATCCTAACGGATGGCGTCCACGTCTTTCAGTGGTAGCCGTGCTTTATGATTCTCGTGCTCGCAAGAGATAGTGTGTCAATGTCTGACCCATGATTGTATTTTATCCTTCCTCCACAACCACGATAATAGCCTCACTCACTTCTGGGCAATAAAACTTCTAATTATATGCAAAACATTGATTTAGATGAAGCAAACAACATAGTATTACAATACAATACATAACCACAATTGCAACAAATAGTTAATATAACTATACACAAAAAAACGATTTTCAAACGCTTGCTCGCATTTATATTAGAGCTTTTCTAACCAGCCAGCTCGTCGGGAGCAGTTAGCGTTAGGCTGCCCTTGCTTTCAAGCACACCTTCAACACTCAAACTTAGGAGGGGCCGCAGATTAAAGAACTGGCAACCTTCAGGTGTACCAGGAGGCTAAACCCGCTTTCTACCTCTTCTGAGGCTACTGCCGACCCCATTCAATAGCCTTTTCTTACATTAGTTCATAACATTTTACACCCAACATTGAATAACCTCCAATTCCTTCATTATGTTATAACAAAGATCGTATGTTATTTTCATCACAGTTCTAACCTGGTCTGCTTTCAGTTTGTGTGAAGCCTGGAGGGCTGTCATCTGTCATAGAGATGCTTGTGAAGCTCTGGCCTCAGTTCTCAGCTCCTTATAACTCCTTCTAGTCTGAGAGAGCTGGACCTGTGAAGTCAATGCATCTGCAGGATTCAGGGAGTGACAGCTAGCTCTCTGCTGGACTGGGAGTCCACAGCGCATGCTTCACGGGAAACCCCTCAGGTTCAAGTTACATCAGGCCTCTTCAAAACTGCTGTCTTGCGGTTGTTTAATATGTAAGGCTTGGGATGGTCCACGACTCAGTTGCGACCGTTATCGAAAAAACAACTCACAAAACGGCATGCATGCTTCATATGTTGTTATATGTTACAAAGTTCAAGTTCTGGCTCGCTGATGTTAGGGTTAGCGGTTGACTTGTTAACTACTAGTTATGTTATGTTTGTTAATATTTATGTAACGTTTTGGTCAGGCTGATGTTAGGGTTCAGGGTTGACCGTTAACTACTAGTATGTTATGTTTTTATATGGTTATGTAACTCTGGTCAGCTGATGTTAGGGTTACGTGTTGACCTGTTTAACTACTAGTATGATTATGTTTGTTATATGGTATGTTAACTCTGGCTCAGCTCTCTACCTGTTGAGCTTTTTTTGTTTTAGGTGGATTTTGACCTTTTTAGTACTACTTAGATATGTTATGTTTGTTATGTTATTTTTATGTAACTCTGCGTCAACGCTACTGTGAGGTTAAGGTTGCTTGACCTGCTTAACTACTAGTATGTCTCACTGTTTGTTTTATTATGTAACATCTGCGTACAGCTGATGTTAGGGTATTAGGGGCTCTCACTTCGTATGAGACTTACTAGTGATGTTATGTTGGTTTATGTTATGTAACTCTTGGTGCTATATCCTGATATGTTAGGGTAGGGGTCTCATCCTGTTATACTACTAGTAATTTGTTATGCTTGTTTATATGTTTATTGTAACTCGTGGTCAGCTGCATCGTGAGGCGTTATGTGCTTACCTGTTACACGTGTTACTAGTTTGATATGATTATGCGTTTCGCTTATATGTTATGTAAACCTGCTCTGTCAGCTTTTGCATGTGAGGTTAGGGGTGACCTGTAACTCACTAGTAATGTTATGTTTGTGTATTATGCTATGTTAAACTCTCTGCGTCAGCTGATGTTAGGCGTTATTGCGTGTTGCACCTGTAAACTACTAAGTTATGTTATGGTTTGTTAATATGTTCACTATTGTAACTCTGGTCAGCGTGATATGTGCTGAGCAGGTTAGGGATTGATCCTGTTAACTACTAGTAATGTTATGGTTTGTTATTATCGTTTACTGTAAG
>OLKM01005615.1:0-16573 GCA_900291075.1 Melanogrammus aeglefinus | reverse complement strand
AGACAGCTGGGTATGTCTCCACGCGTGAGGAGGCCTCGTTGTTCTCATTATTCAGTTTAGTTACCTGTCCCCCCCCTCCCTATCACCTCCTCCATTGCAACCCCCCCCCCTCTCTCATCAGTGGAGATGCTATATAAGAGGGCTTGTGACTCAGTCAGGATGTGTTTGACCATCACTTTCACCGCGTACCGCCTCACGACTAGGCAGGTCTTGACAGATAGCAGGGTCTGAAACTGGCGCCGCTGGCTGTGAGGCCTGTGTGTTCCAGCGCGTTCTAATGGAGGAGGGCCTGGATGCTGTCATTGGATCTGATGACGGCGACACACACGCACAGAACGCAACACACACAACAGGCCGCGCACAACACTCATGCATGCACCATACAGACACACTCAAGACACACACACCAACACACCACACCACACTACACACACACATACCAAGCACATTATCAAATGTGTGATGCAGTGTCTGTACACAATTTCTAAGACATCTCCAACTCTAAACTGTTATGTGTCCTTGCGAGACCCCCTATCAAACTGTATAGAGCGAAATAAAAAACAAATGACATGTATCCACACAAGGCTCTGGACTCGTTCCCTGACCTGCTGACTGAATCTCGGAGTAACCTGCTTTACAGTCTGCGCCCTTACACAGGGTGCTCTTCGAGAAAGTTGAGGCCAGAAAGGACCTCCTTGTTCCCGGATCTCTGAGCATTGGTAGACATTAAACATGATGTATAACATGACAACACTACAGGATGGTTAATAGAACTTAAAATTTGAATATTATAAACGGGAATAAAAAAAAAAGCGGTTTGTATATACATAGTATGAAATAAATTAATTAAATCCATAGGCATAAACATAAATTATTAATGTTTTAAAAGCTAACCTACTCAACAGCAGTGTTTTATTCCGAACCTGTAGGCCTACATTCAGGCTGCTAGTGAAAATCACAGCTAATCAGTATTAAAAAATGTGTCAGGCTGGCCGAGCCGGTCTCAAGTCGCAGCGTGAAGCTCATCTGGAAATGTGGCTCGAGTCCCATGGAAGAATATTTTGACGTGGGTTATTTTAACTGGTCGAAGCTGGTCAGAGGAAACGGCATGGTTCGCTAAAACATACCAATCTCTGTGTGTTTTAAGGCGTGAAGTATCTCGAACCAACAAAAAACGAACGTGTTCATCTGTGAGCCCTGCCACCAATCCGATCATGCAATTCACTCGAGACGGATGACACATTGCAGAGCGATCTAAACCACCAGGAAGCTGGATATGTCAGCGCTCCGTGCGCTCCACCTGCCTAGTCGTGCAGCATAACGATTAGAGTATTATGGTCTAATTAATACACGTTATTTCAACGCTCGTCGTGTAGGTCTGTTTATAGTTACGTAGACTGCCAGAGAGCTGCTGTACTCACCTGTCAGTCACAGATACGATCATAACTGGGTTCTCTGGCGGCTGGTCACCAGTAACCCTGAGCGCGCGGGCAATAAGTAGGCATCCTAAACAAATGTATCCATATGGAACTAATCGAGTTAACGATGCGGTTATATTTGGGTGATTTTTTCTTTTTTTTTTCTTTTTTTTTTTTTTTTTTCGTTTTTTTTTTTTTTTATTTCTTTCGCGTTTTTTTATTTTTTTTCTTTTTTATCCAGATAACCAATCTTCGGAACTACGTCAGGATGGCCGCCGATCGCGGTCTACTGGCGCTTGACGTTTCAGGTTCGCTCAGTCAGTAGGGGTGTGGAAGGGGGGTGTTCCCAGTGCACCCGAAAGGTATATTTTTCTAACAAAGCTTCTTGTATCCTTAAGGCTTTTCTTAGTGAAAGCGATATTTTGATGATTCCCCATGCAAAGTTATGTTCCCTATGTTGATTTTTTTTCACCATCTTTTTGTTCTGTGCTTGATTTTCGGCCTGTGAAAAACTGAAGATTTTGAATCTACATAAGATGCTTGTAACACATACTTCTACAGACACAATCCACCCATTTTCTCTTCGTCGTTTGTATGAAGAATTGATAAGGATGATTGATGTCATGTCATTAGATAACTGTATGGTGCATAAAGAACTTCAAATAAATTCACAAAAAAATGCTCACAAAATCGGTATCATTGGATCCACTTGGAACTCCTCCCCTATGGACGCCTATGATTATATGTTTCTAACTTTTTATTTTTACTAGTGCTTTATAGAGGTCTGCATCGAACAGAATGTGATGATGCCCCACTTGAAACTTGGTTCACATGATGCTTTATGTCTGCGGTTATATTGGTGTTCCACCTGGATTCCCAAAAAAAGAATAGAACAAGATTGCATTATCGTCCTTAACTGGGTCTTTATGTGGAATGAAAATTACGCATATTTTGTGGTCTCATTTTGGTATCGAAGCACCATGGTGTAGTGACGGATTAGGTAGCTGGTCCACTGCCACTGGAATTATGGTATGGAACATAACCACACAATTAATGCTAAAATGTAGGCTAATCTAATAGCGAATGGCTCAGATATGGTCCAAAGAACATCTCCCATACACCATAGGTCGAGATCTTGTCAAACTTATTATTAGCTTTCGTATTTTATGAAACAAAACGGACAAAACACACTCAATATGTGTCTTATTTGTTCCAAAAAACTGGACTCGAACAGATAGTAAAACTGCTAAGATATATTAAATGTTTCTATTCACACTTCACGCAGGTCTTCATAATGCATCTCTTGGTCCTCGTCTTCCCTTCTACCACTTCTCCATCTCCTCGACTGTTTTTCCAGCAAGTCAATTGAGTGAAGTGGGAAGGATAGGCCACAAGACCACCTACTGGTCCAGCGGCATACGCTCTTCAGTTCTTTTCCCAGCCTTGGCAGAGTCATGGCGGGCTTGGGCACCAACATATCGGTTGGCTGCTCTCTGCTAGCATGGCCCAGACAGGTGTGCTGGAGCACGGCGTTGATTATGTGGGATCCCCAGGTTGTCTCTGCCAGGTGTGGACGCCGGGGACAGATCCACCCTTTGGAATCTGGTTGGTAAGCGTCTCCGATCCTTCTCGATCATTTTGCTTCAGGCATGCATTGCTGCGCACGTGTGTTCACTAGGATTTATTCACGGGCTGGCCATAACGTAGACATCCGTTAAATGCCGTCATGTCCTCCGACCACATGCCGTTCCAAGCACGCACTTTTGTCACCAAGTTTTTGAGGTACATAATAGTTCTGTAGTTATTACATAATTGTATAATATACCTTATGTTTCGCATTTATTGCCATTACATGCTTACAGAATATCTGTAAAATATACTCACTGAAGGCTGCATGACTGCTTTGGATTACTTGCAGCTTTTCAGCGGCCCACCTTTTCCCTTTGCCTCTACGGGACTTGTAACGGTCTCCCCGTGTAGACGTATGACGGCGTGACTGTTGTGCAGCTTCAGTCTGCCCCTTACGATTCTGCCAGTTCGTGAACATTTATGATCGTCCGTGTGCTTTCCCGCGCGTCCCAATCGTCGACGTAGATGGGTGCAGCGGACACTTGGATTTGTGCCGTGCGTGCAGGAGGATGAAGATAAAGTGTCTGTTGTCTGGGGTCCTCATCCACAAGCGCCTGTCGTGCCACAGTGTGACACGCGTGCTTCATTACTGCCAGGCTACAGAACCCAACCGGGTGTCGTGCTCTTTCCTGGGTCGGGCTCCAGCTGAGGTATCTTCACATGTGTTCACCTGAACAACAAGCTTTTGAGTAGGTGTGATATGTATATGCCAAGGCCACCATTTCTTCAGTTTCTCATGTTTGACTGGCTAGACTTAATATTCTCCAAAAGTTTATATGAAAAAATACATAGTGAGAAGGCTAACAGGTGACTCTATATCATCTGTTCAATGATACTCACATTGCACAAGAGACTTTAGCTGATATGCTTTTGCTTCAACAACTACCACTGCTGTTCCACATTTCTCCAGCCGTGATGCAGAGAGTTTGCTGCCCCACACCATCATAAGTAGAAGTTTACAGGTTGTTGTCTTGTTCCTTCATTCATTTGCAGGAAGAGGTTTGATAAGTCAGCGGCTTGCCTTGTGCCAGGACCCTATGATGTACCGCTGGGAAGCGCCATTGATCGCAATCTCTCTTGAGTGCTCTTCGGACAGAGATCAATCATGATAGGGTCTCCGTTAGAAGACAAAAATGCTTCTTAGCCACATATGGTCAGGGACTGGAGAGCAAAATTCCTTTCTGACGTTGGGTGGAGGTGTCATCGAAAGGCATGGAAGAGTGCTTGCCATCCTGGGATGTAGAAAAGCTTCTGTGGATAAGTGACCTCTGTTCAGGAGCATCTTCCATCAAGTAGTGAAGCATTGCAAGCCTGTTGGTCGTATCTGAAGTAAATCCGCAACAGCTGTGTGCTAGGCGCTGGAGGAACTGGGAAGAGTGGAGTACCGCATCCATCTCGTCTAACCGGCTTGAGGTTCATCAGAGGTTCTGTGGACTGATGAGAAGCTAATGAAGGCGAGGTCACTTTGGTTCACGGTCAACTGCAATTACCGCAACGATGAACAGGTAACAATACTGTTTTTCCTCGTTATGCCTGTATGTCAAACTATGGCAACATTTTAACCATTTTCTATAAGAAGGAGTAATGGGGTTCTCGATACCTTCCTTGGAGCAGTGAGCTTTGACTTGGTTTTGTGTTGAGGCCATCCAATATATGTCTTTCGAGCTTCAGCTTCTAGTTGATTGGCTCAAGAACAGCTCGCGCTCAGAATGAGCCCTACTCACAAAGCTTAGTCTTGGATGAAAGCCTCTCCTTGGACTTCTTGAACCAGCCTGCCCTCTGCACGTAGGGAATCAAACATCCACGGCCGGGAAGCAGGGCACAGATGCCGAGCTGTAGAGTGTTCTTTGTCCAGAACCAGGAGAAAGGATTGGTAAGTTTGACATAGGCAGAGCGAGGACTAGGTACGCTGTGAACTGCCTCTCTGATTTCTTGACTTCAGGCTCTGCCAGTCCTCTGAGTTTTGCCCAGCTTCGAGCCGCGTTCAGGGTCAGTCATGATGTCCTGATCCCCTCCCGGCATCTTCAAAGTATGAGCCGGATTGACGTAGTCACACACCCATCGCTGGTATGCACCAAGACGATGAAGAGACCTATAAGAACCACTGAAAATACTAGTATTTTTTGCACCGCACATAGCCTTCTTCGCCCGCATAGTGACATTTTGTTTTAATCTAGAATCAATTTTAGTAGATAGTTAAACATTCCAAGTAGGCCTACCATCCATAGTCGCCCTGTTCTTCACTCGCCGATCGTTCTGATCTATGACTTTGCCAAATCTCATGAATGTTCTCCCTCCTATTGTCTTGTTCCACGAGCACAGAGTGATCCAGGGACAGAGACCGTGGCCACTGCACAATGCCCCCTTTCTCGCAACAGCTCCTTGGCACCGGGATGAGGCCTATCAATAATTTGTCAGGGTAATACTCCAGCCACTACGCAGACTGCTAGAGGTGTAGAATATTACTGATTAATTTAATTCATCATCCACCTACACATACATAGTGACATTGTTTACCTTACCATTACTCATCATACGTTTACTGTACGTTCTCAGTCAACATTTGTCTGAAATGTGAATACCTGGAGTTTGGCCCGTCATAGCTAAGATGGATCTGCCATTCCCCGTTTGCATTGTGTGATTCGAGCACAGTAATGTTGTTGGGCATTTACGAGTCGACACACTCAGATCAGGCGCCGCGGATAATCCGCTCGCGTATGTCCGCAAATCACACTGAGCTCGCAGAATCGTGTGTCTGCCAGGTGGGCCCGGCACGCATCCTCTGGTTTTATACTGCCCTTCATACCTTTTGAGGATCGTTCATACAGTGAGTCATTCTCCTCAGGCCAAGGTCCTAAGCGTTCTTCATCGAACTTACAGTCTGGAACGATCTCATACGTGGCGCTAAGAACGCCGCGCTTTCTCGTGAATCGGTGTCTCCTCATCGTTCCTCCTCCTCCTTATCGAATATCTCTCTGTCGCTAACAGGTCGTCTCTGAGTCCTTTCTATGCTGCACCTATTTTGAGACCAAGATAGACACCGCTTGGTTTCTGCTCATATGCCTTCCTCCGCTCAGGGACACCTTCGAGACGCCCACGTAGTGACAATCCTGGCCTCAATGAGATTTCAGATAGCCTCTGAGCCCTTGTAGTTTGTGCCCTGTCAGCATTGCCATATAATTCATTCCGGATGCGAAGGTCCTGGGTGACCACATCGCTGGTTTTTTGTACTCTCTGGACATTTCGCCCTAATGAGAGCATGGGCTTCAATCGCAACCACCAGGATCAAAGGTGATTTGAGGATGTACTTCCTGACCACTTCCCATAGCGCTGGCGTCTCCTCAGACTTGATTTTAGTCAGCTCTCTTTATGACTGAGTCATTCTGTAGAAAGTCTCTGGTTGGTTGGCGGTGAAAGCTCATGTCGATTGATAGATCTTTGAGTGGGCTTGTCTCCAGTGGATGATATAAACAGCCAACCCTGCGACTAGTTTGCTTTTGATCACTGCTTCCCACACGGCGAGTAACACGGACACCGTACTCTTCTGCGATGCAGTTTGAGTAGACTTGTGTTTGCTTGTGAGGTGGAGCTTAAAAACTGGCCTCCCCTCAGGAAATTGGCGACTCGGCTCATAGATGTGGACGGGTTCCAGGTCGTCAGGTATGGTCTACCTTCCAGAGAGCGTGCTGCCTTGTTGCCGCTTCGTAGAGGGAGCATCTCGGTTTGACTTTGGGGGAGGAGTTGGGGGCATCCAAATCAGTGTTTCACCTCTGTATCATATCCACGGCTCAGTTCACATATTGTGAGCCAATGGGATGTTTGTCGTTATTTTTGTTCAGATTGTCCACTCTAGATGAAACACAGTGTTTCCCTCACCGGTAATATTTGTTGGAGCGAGAAGATGGAAACCTCATCGAGGCCTTGGTTAGAGCCGGTCTCAAGTTCCAAGCCAAACGGTCGTTGAGGTTTCGACGCAGTTGACCTAGTCCCCTTCACTGAGCAATATGTGTCAGTTGGTTACTGCGGATAAGGCGTGCAGCGTATATGGACAGGAGGGAGGATATGCTGTAGCAACTTCCACTCTCCCTTTGTCACAGCGACGAGATGTCCTGAAATCAATAAAGAATAAGCAGATTAGCGATGGTGTTCAAGCTAGAGTAATACTACAGTTGTACACAAATATAAAAGTATGCAATGATTACAGGGCAAAAAATATATCAAAGTAGAGTTAAGCACTACTGAGCTTATAGACATGCACAAGGGCGTATTGTCCTCTCACTCTTCTCACAAGTCAGCATCACCAAAATGATGAGGCTTCAGGAACCTCATGAGATCAGATGGCATCGGAGTCATCAAGGATACTATGACCGTATCATCGAGGACAAGCCCGGAGACTGTGGGGAGCAATAGGAGCGAATTGGCGCTCCCTGAATGTCCTTCTGGCATTGTTACACGAGAAGCAGGGCCCACCATCTTCATTATTTGTCCTTGCACCCCATCTTCATATGGCATGGATGTCACTGATCTTGAGCATGTGATCAAGCTAGCACTGATTATATTTCAAAAGTTATAAGGTTGATAACCTGCTCAATCTGCTCGTGACATTGCAACGCACATCCCCTCATTTGCTTCTCAAGTGTTGCTCTTGCAGTTATCTCACTTCTGTACACGGATGGGGAAGCCGATTTCTCTCCACACCTCAGGGGGTGCTATAAACAGTGGGGAACTGCCAGTTGGATGCTGACCACCCCATTTGTCCGACGCCCGATTGTCTGGACAAACATTGCCATTGGTCGGCGAGCCTCCCATCCTCGTACTACATTGTTGCTACCTCCGTTTACCGACAACAATACCCACGTGTCCCGACAACCATGGGTCGACTCCTGTTGACTCCGACACAAAATCAACACAAGGGTCGGGACAATAGGCAGGTCGACCACATGGTGCACCTATCATGTGTGGATCGTTAGTTCGGACCTGTTCATTCCCTACTTCTTTGACAGAGCGCTTATCGTATGCATGTCGTCTTCTCTCTCTCTCTCCTCTCTCTCTCTCTCGCCCCTCTCTCTCTCTCCTCTCGTCTCTCTCTCTCTGCTTCTCGCTTGCTTTGTTGACTTCGATCTGTTCCAATGTTTCGCAAGCTTGGTAATATCACAGTCGTGCCAATAAAGGCAAATTGAGAGGAGAGAGAGACGAGACGGCACTGAGAGCAGAGAGATGAAGGAGATGGGAGAGAGAGAGAGAGAGAGAAGAGAGTGAGAGAGATGCGTCCCATCGAGAGAGGAGCTAGCGCGCTCTCGCCGGAACGCACATTCACCACACACACAACGGCACACAACACACGCATCGCACGCGCGGTGCGGACCCGGAGCGGGCGTGAAGCCAGCTTTCATCTCCGTGCGCTTACACCGATTGTTTGCCAGATGCGCCAGAGCGCGTGCACTCTTCCGTTGCCAGGCTCGTCGCTCGTCGTGTTGGGCGATGATTTGTGTTATTCCTCTTAATCAGAGATGCGTAACCATGAGATGGCATCTATATATGACACATTTCACCACAGGGCTTACACACTACACGAGCTACCCACAGTACACACAGCCTGAGGGGCGGAGAATGCGCATTCTGGTGCGGTAGCTCGAACCTGGTTGCCACGGTGCGTGGCTCCGTGCTTTTACTCCGTTTTATTTAAACAACAGGACTGTACAGTGAAGAACAGGTTTTCAAATTTCAAGTTGCAGCCTCACAATATTTCACCTGTCTGTTTAGATTACAGATGCATTAGTCCAGTTCCGAAACTAATGAGGACGTCCATTAGTTCTCGGAAAAACTCTCTTACTTTCCGATTGTCGGAAACAATGGGAGTTCGAACTAAGGGAGTTAGAACTAATGGAGGTCGGACATGGGAGGTCGAGACGTAATGGTAGGTCAGACCAATGGACGGTCGACCAGTGCATGGACCCGTAAACAAGCGCATGTGCATGCAAAGAGGCTGCACAATCTTGTTCTGTACGTATCCTGATCCTTGATATGAGACTTCAAGACAGCATTTAAATGCCATCATGATGTGCAGCACGCCATGCGAGCCCCGCTCCTGTTTCTCGATTTGACTAGGGCTGGTATACAAGGGCTTTACTCTGGAGTCATGACTCCCTTACTGCTTTGCAAATTCACGGTTGAATGATCTTTGCGACAGGATCTGATGGTAATTCGCCTATCTCCGCAAAAGGTCCTCACCTTGCCACTCATCGTGTAGAGGGTGAAGACCAAGTCTCAAACAAAGGCAGTTGCGGCGCTAATCTGTTTCCATGTAGGCTCCTGTCCGAATCGCTCCCTGCCTTAGCCTGTAACGTATACTGGGAAACTTGATGACATCGTTCTCCAGTCGTTTTTCCCGCCACACCCGGCAGCGTTTCACTTCTCAAGCTTTCCACGAAGATTACACTCTGGGGAGGAACAGCCCTGCTTTTAGGCATGAGGAGGTCCGTTGGTTTACTCTGTAGGTGAGCGTCTGATATCGTTGTAAGCCTTTTCCGTGTAGATTGGGCATATCTATGGGTTTTCCTGTAAGCGTCCGCTGGTTTGCCTTTGTAATCTCTTTTGTGTATGCAGATCGCTGATACCGAGTGGTTCTAAATTTGGCACCTTCAAGACTCTCTGGAATACGATTACAGACATCCTCCATGCGAAACGGTGAATCAATAGCGGTTTGGAGACGTCTATCACGAATGCTGTGTAGCAGAGACAGCTTGTCAGTTGCAGACCCTTTAATTTTACTGAGTGGCGTCAAATATTCATGCTCAAGGCCATGTACATGTAAAATACAAGTTTCAGGACCATGGTCTTCTGATTTGACATCATCATCTCTCTTGGATTTCGTTGTAGCAGGTGCAAACTCTTCAGACTCACTATTTCTTTCTTTCTTGTGTTTCTTTGATTTAGACGTGAGCGATCACTTAGAACGAATCACCCAACTAAACCAATACCTAAGTTTCTAATTGTGTGTGTTCTCTTTTGTAGTGTCTTGCTGAGTGATCACTGAGGCACCTGCTACCGTGTGTGTGGTGTCGTGTGGGGATGTTTTTCGTGTGTGTGTGTGGTGTGGTTGTGCTCGTAGTGTTTGTGTGTGTGTGTGTGTTGTGTGTGTGTGTTGTACGGTGTGTGTGCTTGTGTGTATGTGCGTGTCCATCGGTGTGCGTGTGAGGGGGGGTGGGGCAAGCAAAGTTCCCGCGAGAATTCTGACAGTTCTCATAATAACTCTGATCATCCTTGCAGCATGGGGGGTGGGGAAAACATAGTTCCCGTGAGAACTTTGATAATTCAATCAACATTGCTCTTTGCATTTGTGCCTCAACTACACATTTTGAAAATGACCAGACAGGAAAAGATGTGCTGCACTGAGGGTCTGTCCACAGATTTTTGCAGGGCTGTATAGAAACTACTTAGTATGTGGAGTATCCTGCCTGAGCACACAGGTGATAATTTTTGAGGAGGACCTCGATTATGCTCTAGCGCCATCCTCCTCTGATGAGATCGAAAGCCAGTGAGTCAGTCCTTCTCTCTGGCCATTTCTGTCGGTTTGGAATCGAATGCGGCGGCTCAAACAAATCGCTATCTACTCTAGCTATTTGGTCTTTAGCACAAGCAGACCAGATATCATAGCGCAGGATCAGGGCATATAACTATACCATGAGTGTGCTTACCCATTATTTCCAGTGGGCATCCATCAAGCGAATGTTTGTTTCTTCGTGGCGGAACGCTGAAATCGATTAACACGACTGGTTAAAGATACAAATAAGTATCTGATGAAATCAGGATATGATCAAGATAGGGGTCCATAGAGGGAGGAGTGTCCGATGATCCCAAATGTCAGGCTGATTTTGTTCATTTTTTGTGTTTATTTGGTTTTTATGCCAGCATCTCAGTATCTAAATCATTGAAAATCCTGTATCCTAGTTCAATGTTCGTCTCACAAGAGACCGCAGGAGTGGGTGGATTGTGTCTGTAGATGCTATTGTTCCAAGATCTATGCTTACGATTTTAAAGTCTTCATTGTCCTCCACAGCCCGATTAAAACCTCAAAGTCACAGCAGCGAAAGATGGTGAATCAAAAAAACATCCATTACGGGCGGAGCGATATAGTAGTTGCATGGGAACATCAAAGAAGTTCCGTATTAAAAAGGACACCTTGAGGAATTAACAAAACTTGTGTTTAGAAACAATACCTTTCGGTGCATAAGGCGGACCCCCTCTGCTACCAGCATTACAGTCTCGCTCTGGAGGCGCGTGGCGTTTCGACTCCCACTTCTGATCGAACTACGGTTGTTGGATCGCCTCGTTGTTGTCTGAATTATGTTGTTTCCAAGCACTTCGCTAATGATGTATGGAGAACAGTTCTTTTGTGTCGGAAGAGGTAAAGGGGAAGGGTCTAAAAACTGGTAAATGACAGGCTCACGGCATAGGTAGTGTGGAAATGTGTAATGATTGAAGGGCGGTGGTGTGGTGACGTGTGCTGTCGTGTTGTGTGTTCCAGTGTGCTGCGCTGTGTGGTGTGTGTGTTGTGGTTTGGTGTGTGCTGTGTGTGTGTAGTGTGTGGTGTCGTGTTGCTGTGTGTTGTGCTTCGATGTGCTCGTGTGTGTGTCGTTGTGTTGTAAGTAGTGTAAGCTCACATAGTGTAGCCCATGAAACTTACGCGTGTAACGGATGTTAGCTCGCCAAGTAGAATGGGGCTTTATCGGTCAGTCTTGTTCTAGTAACCGGCGATGTATATTGTAAGTTTTTGATTGGTAAGTATTGAAATGTGTCAGGGATGTGGCCGAGCGGTCTAAGGGCGCGTTCAGGTCGCAGTCTCCTCTGGAGGCGTGGTTTCGATCCCACTTCTGACAGACTTTCTCGTGATCTGTGATTTATTACAACTATTCAAGAACTCTGTTAATATTGGACGAACATTTGCTCAGGCCCCGTCCACACGATGCCGCGTTCATGGCGAAACCGCAAAGGTCTTGTACGGTTCCTGCCTTCCACACGAAGCCGCTGACTGAAACCGTAAACTTCTGAAACCACCTCCGGAGGTGGTTTCAAATCCCTCGACCCTCTAGCCAATGACTGTTAAGCCGGCGGAGTCTCAGAACTCACAACTATGTCGATAATGAAAGGGACTCTAGTTGTGTAACGCTCTGCAGATTGCTTTCCCTAGGTGGCGTTGCTAAGCGCATTATTTATTGAGAATGGTTCGTGTGGTGTGTGTGGTGGTGTGGCGTGGTGGGGGAGATCGGCATTTTATGTGCATGGTTCGCCTGTGACGTTATTATTATAGTGTTTGCTTGGGTTTTCTGTCTGAGCAGAAGCAGTCGCGCTTATGGGACCTGGAATGTGTACTACAGCGTTTTTTCTACAGATCATACCCGGCTTCGCTTGAGACTGTACCGGTTTTGCTCCGTTTTGGCTCGTGTGGATGTAATGAAAGGGGTGTCTGCGTGTCTTTCTGTTGCTCAGTTTGTAGCTAGTGAGTCTACGCATGTTATCGTTGGGTAGACGTTACTGCAGCGCATGTAGCTGTGCGTTCTATTATCAGTCCTTGTTTGACAGACATTTGAACATACGAGAGCAGTGTAACCATGATGGTATTTAATGTTCATTGATAGGGTATGTTTTTACAGTCAGGATGCGCGCGAGCGGTCTAGAGGCGCTGCGTTTCAAGCTGGGGAACAATCGTCCGTCAAAGAAGGGGGAAGAAGGGGGAGGAGGGAGGGGAGAGGAAAAAGAGGAAAGAGAGGAGAGAAGGGGAAAAAAGGGAAAAGGAAAGAAAGAAGGTCTCGAACGTTTTTCAGGCGTTATTTATGTATTCTCTCTCTTATATATACGACAAATTATGGAAACTTTTAATATTTTTTCAGAGTTTTGGACTTGCGATGGACGGGGGATCGAACCGGCGACCTTGTCACTGTCCGGTGCAACTACTTTGCACCAGTTCTGTGTGTCCATACTGGCTACGTCTTTGTTTACTTAAACACTTTGGGTGTATTTCTCTTATTATTTATTGTGCTGTTTTTCTCAGCTTTAGACCATTGGCTATACCACCAGTGCTTGTTGTTGGTGGACAAAAAGAAAGCAAAGTTACAGTTTTTAAAATATTTTATTCAAACACATAAATTGAACCATGAAGTGATATTTTTCACTATGACATATTAAAGAAATAGTTAACTGAATATTTACACTGAATATGTTACAATATGTTACACTGAATATGTTGCTTTCATCAGCAGAAACTGAATAAAAATTGAAGCATTGCAAAGTGAAAACCTCAGTGTTGATCAAGGGAGGATAACACAATTAAAATCACAAATTTGCATAATACAAAATGTAACAAAAATGTATCAGAGACAAGAAAATAATTAAGAAAAATCAAAACAATATATACAAATACACAAAATATGTACATGTTACAATACAACTATACAACTATTTTACATTATTATTTACTTATTTACTTACTTTTTCTTAATTTCCTCCAACCATTGTTGTTTAGTACAATTTTCAAAAAAAGGGCAATAAACTGTTCCACGATATTGACTGTGTCCAGTGTCACGATTGCGGAACTGGCCACACTTTTTGCATGTGTTTGCCTCAACAGTTCGCCTGTATGGCCTCTTTGGTGTGGCTCCATAATCTGTTGTGGTAGGCGCACAGGTCTGTGGGTTTGTGTGTTGCAATGCTGGCACAGGATGGACCGGTACAAGACTCAGAATGGGACCTGGTACTGGGGTTGCGGCAAAACTAAGAAATGGACCTGGTGCTGGGGGCGTGGCAAGAAAGGGCCTCTTGGCAGTCTGCTTAGGCATGATGGGACGTGGGAACGTGCTCTTAGCCGTCTGCCTCTGTCGTGCCTGTCCAGCAGTACTCTCGGGCAGCTGGTACTGATGTTCCACACGGGCTGGCATGGGTGCTCCAGGGAGCACTCTTGCCTCCTGAAGAGGCTCTTCTGACACAGGGAGAGCTGGAGGCAATGCACTTCCCTGGAGCAGCACAGAGAGCTCCTGTTTCTTCAGCTTGTAGTTGTGCCACTGTATTAGTGTGTTCTGGTTCACAACTACAAGCTGAATTGATGTTCCCTGCATAACATGCGAGTTTCCAACCACCAGCTGCCGGATTTTAAGATAGTCCCTGAGCATCAGGGACCACCTTGAGTCAGCCGTTTTGCCTCTTCGCACTGGACTTGGGTGTATAGTGCACAGTCTCATAAAAATGTTTTCAACTAACCGGCAGCAGTCAGGCCACTGTGCCGGTGCACTACTTGCACCCAACAAACAGCGTGTGGTGCTCTCGACACCAGGGGTTTTTGAGGGCTTCTTTGGTGTTCTGAAGCGTCCACTCAAAAGTCTCTCCTGGTGGCGTGCCGCATAAATCACCCGCTGCTTGTCCCCCACATCCAGGCCCTCCCATAGTGACATAACAGCGTTTGCCTGCTGGTTGCTGAGGCAAAGAGATGTCTGTTGACGGAGCTCTACCAGGTACTCAGCAAGTCTGTCGACATGTTGGTACCCAGGGACATTCTGGTCATCAACAGCCTATGAAAATGAAAAAAGAGTTTAGAAAATAGCAATGTAAAACCTACACTGATGGTGACCTTTAATGAAACTTTACTGTTGCTGTGGATTTATGTGTAACATTTTTAAGTACATATGTGCTCATAAATAGTGAAAAGCTTGAATCATATCAATATATTTACATATTCTAATTTCACACTGACACTTACCATATCTTCATCTTCGACTTGAATCCCAGCCTCAGAGATGGAGCTACAAGGTAGAATGGCTGCACTGGAGGCCACTGAAGATGTTCTTCTAGCAGGTGCTGTATGATATGGTAATAAAGAAATCACATTGCGATTATTAACAGAAATTACATTTGAGATATGATTTATGTTGAGTGCAAATGATGATTTTTGCTTCACAGTGTTCATTTTCACTGGAAAAAAACTGTTAAAATCATGATGATGTAACATTAGTTGAGAGTTGTATCAAATAAACATGTCTTATTACATCTGAAGATTCTTAGGCCAGGACATCTCTGCAGCACAACAATACTTTATACACTTTATAATAGTGTTTTGTTACATGATTTATATTTATCAAAAAATTGCAGTTTCTGCAATTTGGATAGGTCATTTGGCCATACTGCAATCTAGATAACATTTAGATTAGTCGTCCAGCCATACCGGGAGCCATGTTGGATGTGCCAGGAGCCAGTGTGGATGTGCGGGGAGCCAGGGTGGAGACGCTGGGGGCCAGGGAACAGAGACCAGATGTACCAGGGGATGGAGAAGATGGAGCCTGAAAGACATCCAGGTTCACCAATGTAGGGTCTTCTGTGATGTCAGCGATGCCCTCATCCTCCTCCATGTTGTCCTCCACATCATGCTCCTCAATAAGCTGAGCTGTCTCCTCTGAATCGGGGTGCATATTCTGCAGTGCCTGACCAGTCTGACGGAACAGATACTGCACCCCTATGAGCTCTCCTGAAATATTAGTCATGAAGTGATTCATGTACAAAGTTAGTAAAATTAATTAAAAATTTAAAAATTTAGTTAAATTACTTTTGTGTTCACTTATGCTTACCAGTGTAACGGGATGGTGGACAGAACTGTGGTGCCAACTTCCTGTCAAACAGCTTCTGGTAGTTAATGTTCACGCAGTGAAGCAGGTCACCAGAGTAACTGCAAAGAGGAGATGGCCCAGAGGACAGGGCTGCAGCACCGCGGTCTTGGTTCCACCTGTGCAGCCCTTCCAACAGGTAAATCTGAAAATTTACACTGTTGGCACTGCTCCCTGCAAATATATGGTTAAAAATCAAATGATGAAAAATTCTTTGATTACACAACACATGCACTAACATGTCTGATAGACACACACCTGGAATAAAGCGGTTCAGGTGGAGGTGGAAAGACTCCAGTGATGTAGAGCCTCTCGCACACCTGTAGATGGGGAGAATGACTCCTCCCTTAGTGAGCTCCCCAGTCTTGATGTAGAGAGCAACACCTGGTGGATCCTGGATGCACTTGACATGCTTCTTTTGGACCCTCCAGGTGTGCTCCATCCTCTCACTGTCCAGCAGGGGAACTCCAAGGGAATCATTGCCACTGCTTCCCATCAATAGCTGGAACAGCTCCTCCAGCAGCTGAATGGTGGTCTCTTCCCCACGGGTCCTCCTCCGACAGTGCAGAGCCAGCTCCTTGCTCGACAGGTGCTTCTTGATGTCACCAGCAGGGAGAGACAAGCACTGAGCTTGAAACTGCTGCATTTTGGCTTCGCATAACCTATCAACATCAGCAGCATCCCACTCAAATATGCACGCAGATATGCGTGACATAAAGAGTGGGTACAACTGATGAGCATTGGTTGTGCAGCCCACAGCGAGTCTCCGCATGAAGTGCCAGATATCCAGCCATATACAAAGGGTTGGCCCCCCCTTGAATCTGGCCACTTAGCTTTGTCTCTCCCCTGTCATGCACAGCAGCCACAGTCACGTACAGG
>OLKM01005614.1:0-16575 GCA_900291075.1 Melanogrammus aeglefinus | reverse complement strand
GCGTAGCACACCATAGCACTGGCATCTGCAACGCAGTAAGCCACTGACACCGCAAAGATGAAAAGTGCAAAACCCGGCTTTCCCTTTGTGTCACTGCGCCCGTGTGTTGATCAATGAGCGCTCAATCTGCCAAAAGACAGATTCCCTCAAGTGTGACAAGCGAAGACCCAACGGTCACCTTGAAGGTTGAAGGAAGAAGAAAAGAAAAAAAAAAAAGACACACTGGGAGGAAAGGAAGTTAGTGGAAGCGAAAGAGATAGCAGGAAGCAAGGGCCCGGCAGGGTCTGCAAGATTAGGCGTCAGCAATGATAACACCAGGGGGACAATTAATAGGACCACTGGTCCATAAAATATTTCATTTGGATTCATACCCACAGCATCCCCCCAACCCGCCCCTCTCCCCCGCCGCGACACTATCACAATCACAAACAAATGCAACACACACACACACACACACACACACACACACACACACACAGGTTTGCGCAGCATGCGTGCCAATGATATTACATATATATCTTTATGTAAATAGGCAAAAATAAGAAAAAACCTGTGGCCATTTGGGTGGGGCTGGGTGGGGGGGGTAAGTCGGTGGAAATCCATTCACGAAACTGTACATCACAATCTCTTCTTACATGCGATGTTAGGAGTGAAGCTGAAGTGTGCCAGTGGAAAGGAAGTGCATCGTGTGTGTTGTGTGTGTCTGTGAGCGATGGGTAGGGGAAACATTTCATTAATGAACTTCGTTCCCGCATCTTGAAATGAAAGGGGATTGCAGTGAACAGAAGAAACCGCTTGAACACCGAATGCCGCCAGCCAACCCTTAAACAAAAACACTCACTACTGACACGCATGATACTTATAGCGATGTTTTTTTTTGTTGGAGGTCTCCCCATCCCCCCTCCAATCGCACAAAACACATTGCTGTCACTGTGCGACAAAAAAAAAAGGAAAACGTGGCCTCTGATTAGGTAATGAGAGAAGGCAGGAACATATTTGGCACAGAAGACGAGTGCGGCGTGGGGCGGCGGAGGCAGGAGAGAGACTCATGCAAGTGTACAGACGGAACAAACGGATCATCTAGGAAAAAGCCCAGAAGAGCCAAGGGGATAGTTTGTGATGGGGCTCTTTGGATTGCACAACACAACCCGGGTCAATCAGGTATTCACACATGTTGAGCCCACCACCATAGTTGGTCCTACCGATACCTCGTACAAGGGATACACCGATATCAACAGTTCGGTGTCTGTGTGTATCAGTGTCTTAATGTGTATGTGTGCGTCTACTCTACTAGTGGATCAATCTTTGCTTTTGCCATGTCCATTAACCAAGGACCTCTGGGAAAATGCAAAGAACGCTAGTCCTAATTTGAGTTCGGCATCCTGCACGATTCAGTGAAGCGTGAGGCGTAGCGACTGCAGCAGGGACTTTGAAATGAACCGGGCACACCATCAGTGGATACGGCTATAGCTGGAACCATGGCCGACCATGGCCGCATTAATACCGTTAATGTCATCAAAGCCATTAATGACAACACTCTGGCGGATTTCGCAGGCAATTCTGGATCCCCGTTATTACAATACGTGGAAGCCATGTCTGTAGCCGGAAGGTAAAAAAAAGGTTGTGTACGCACTTGATTTATACAATTGAGATAGCTTAACATCCTCAACAAAACAAATCGTTAAAAACTATAATTTTACAGACTGGATTTATTCTAAATTACTTCATGCTATCAAGCACTTAGTAGGCAATTGGGGATTTCTACATGATAGCAAATAAAGCCGGCTGCTAAAATTTAGAAAAAAACACCATGTATTTACAACTAGATGAAAAATCCCTATTTTCACCATTAAAAAAAGTATGAAGTGTGTGTTGCGTGTGATCTGCAACCTCACCTCTAGATGCCACTAAATCCTACACGTGGCACTTTAAACTGGATGAAGGCTGTACAGACTTGTATACTCTCTATAGTACATCCTAGAGCATGTGGGGAACACACACACACACACACACACACACACACACACACACACACACACACACACACACACACACACACACACACACACACACACACACACACACACACACACACACACACACACACACACACACACACACACACACACACCACCACCCCCCCTCTCTGACCCCGGACCGTATCTGAAAAACCATTTCGGATCTACGAGCCATTGAGTTGCCGTCTTTTGTACCAATCAATCCATTTACGTTGGAACAACCACTCTGTCTAACTGCATCCCCGAGCAGCCTTGCTCCGGCTCACAACGGACGGGTGCTGTGTTGTCTTTCCGTGTCGTGCGTCGAACGTGCACCCGGTGGAATGAATTGATGGCGCGCGGCAGGCAAGAACAGCATACATCTCGTCAGCGGCATCATGGACGGATCGTCCCCGGCGGCCTGACCAGCCACCGGCGGGCGGGGAGGTGGTGGGCGACGGAGCGCAGCGGCGGCGCTGACTAAGTGCTTTCAGCGGCCCAACAGCCATCAAAGTGACGAGGCCGGAAGAAATAAATATAGATATAAAAATGATTCTTTTTTTTTATATGAAAGACAATTAAAAACAAAACAGGCGAGTCAAAGGAAAAAAACAGTCCCGACCCTCGATCACGAGTAGAGTAGGTTAGGGTGGCCCAAAACCAGCTGTCCTACAGCCGGTACCCAGCTGAGACGGCCTCGGCTTAACACCCAACTAATAATGTTTGTCCCTGTGACACCGACCCCGCCATCTGCCAACAGTTCTGCTAGCCCGCTGTGACCTAAGGCGCGTTGTTAGGCATCATGGGGAGAGGGGGGGGGGGGTTCAATCAATGGGCCGCAGAAATCACCCCCACTTTTTTTTTTCTTTCCTTCAAATGTATGCTTCACACGATCAATCATAATCGTTATCGACGCGGGGGCGATGGGATGGCGAGACGGGAAATAGTTTGGCTTTCTCCAGGGAGGGAAAGCCCTTATATTGAATGGCTGCTAAAGCATTTGCATACATATAGGTTAATGCATAAAGCATGCATACGCTTCTCTCCAACTGAACCAGAACAAGGCTTTTCGTTGGCCAAGCATTACCCAAAGGAAGGAATTTTAGATATTTAGTGTTGCAGTTTGCCCTTCAAGGAAACCTCTTTGAGCCAAGGAGGTGCCCAACGTGTTTGTTCCCACGATGACCTCAATTGTGCCCACGACATATTAAACGACGGTCTCAACTTAAAATACGTTGACAGAACTTGTGGCCTCAACATTATGATAGGTTCCCTCCAAGCATATCACGAGACCTGGAATTACAAACTTCTTCTGCTTCAGGCGGGTAAAAACACACAATTTTCAGGCTGCGGTGAGCGAGAGATGAGGTTCGGGGGCGAGTTTGGTTCATCCTACTCACAGCACGCTCTGCGAGGCGCCGTGCTGCAGCAGCAGCCTGGCGACGGCCGGGTGTCCGTTCCTGGCGGCGTCGTGCAGCGGCGAGTCGTTCTCGTAGCCCGGCGTGTTGAGCAGAGCCCCGCGGGCCAGCAGCACCTCCACCAGCGACAGGTGGCCCAGGTTGCACGCCTCGTGCTGGAACGCACGCACACAAAGACTGTGTCACAACGCCGTCATGGTGTGGCTGTTAAACAATCTGCATGGTTACACTGGGGAGTGGAAGAAAACGCTTCTGCTTTGTTTGACACACCTTTCTTCGGCTTAAGACATACTGAAGAAGGGTATTATTGCTTGTTCACTTTCAATATGGATCCTTTCATTTTGAAGTCACACAAATAATCTTTTTCTTATTTTTCGGCCACAGCAGAAGGGATCATTTTCCGCATGAAATAGTGTGAAAGTTAGGAGGTCCTTATCTGACATATATTAAACCTCCGGCAAAAAGACTGGGTATTCTGGGGGTGCAGATATCTGATTTTTTTGTGTAGGATTTCCAAGGTTATCAGGTTTTCCACATGTACCCATCTAATCCAACCCATTTCCATGGCGCCTGTGACAAGTATTAAAGCTGTCACAAAGTCACAAATGTTTGGCATTGAAAAATTGACTATGAACTGCATGCATTTTATTTCTCACAAAAAGGGATTGAGGATAGAAGAAATACTCCAGGGTTACTCGCTCCTATTGTCCAATTGATTCGGTGAATGAAGTGCCTTTTCAGTGCCTCTTGAATGGAATAGCTCTATCTAGAGTCGGGCGTTGTTAAGCATCACTAACAACTATCCCTCCACAGGCTATTATTCTCATACCAAAAAGGTCAAATTTTGTTTGTTAATTTATTTATTTTTTTAAATCACATTTGTTTTTACCATTTGTTTGGTCAGTTTTAAGTTCCACTCTGGAATGTAACCAAGCATCCTTGACCCATCAGGCGGTAGGGCAAATGAAGTGTAGCACTCCAAAACTCAACAAACAGCTGGTTCCCGTTTTTACCCGGTTGAATAATAAATGAAATGCCCAATGCACGTCAGAAAGACTGCAAGGTATGGTATGAATGCCATGTAAGCCAAATAAGCATGTTTGGCTCTTAACAGGCCTCTCTTGAAAGCATTTTAAGTATAGTTTAATGTGTCAATGTTTTCATATGCGTGTGTCTCACCAGAGGGGTCCAACCAGCATGATCTTTCAGGTTCGGGTCTGCCCCTTGGTCCAGTAGCTCTTTGGCAGCCTCTACATCTCCCTGGAGAGAGAGAGTGAACGAGGCAGAGAGAGAGAGTGAACGAGGCAGAGCGAGAGTGAACGAGGCAGAGAGAGACAGAGACAGAGACAGGAGACAGAGACAGAGACAGAGAGAGAGAGAGAGAGAGAGAGAGAGAGAGATCTGAGGTCAGTATTTGGAACCTTCAAGCCTAACCGCCTATAAACACAGCCTCTTATCCTAGTGCAACATAAGCGCTGCAGTTTTATCAATTGTGCTCAGCAGCGGGCCATTGATTACCTTGTCGAGGATCTAAGGAGGGATTAGGCCTATGTTTACACGGATTAGAGTAGGAACATTCATGCTCCATGGGCTGGTGAATGCCCCACAGATTGTTTTGGGAATAACATCATTATGGTAAGGAAATTAAATAACAATAATGATAAAGAAATCAAAACTGCAACGGAGAGCTTCATACAAGCGTATCTAAGTGAATGACCAGCAGGATATTATCCGAAGTAGGGAGAGACTAAATGTTAATCTAACACTAAATAAATGCAAGAATTATTTTAAATCATTCAAACCTGCTGATGGGAATAGTCTAAATAGCAGCTATGTGTGTGAAATCAGTATACTAATCAAAAAGGCAGTCCCATTCATTGAAATACTGAGAAGAAAAATAACCATGTGAAAAAGTCTATCCTATCTCCCAGTCCTGGTGGATATTAGCAATTCCCATGCTAGCACATGCTGACCTTTATAGCTGCTAGATGCAAGGGAGTCTCCCCCTTGTGGTTCCTCTTCATGACCGTAGGACTGGCCTGGAGGGAGTGGCTGCCACCCGGTGTGCGGGCGGGAGACCTCCTCCCGATGGAGCTTGGACTCTCTCCCTGTTCTTCCCTGGATCCGTTGGGGCTCTTCCCAAACATTAACCTCCCCAGCGAAGGAGGGGTAGTAAGGAGGGCTGGATTTCCACAACCCCCGGTCAGCCTCTTGCTGCGAGGGCCGGGCGAGGTCCGGAGTCTCTTCGGGGTGCCCTCTGGGGGGTCGCATGCCTCAGATCTGGGTCTCTTCGGGGTATACTGAGGGGAAGGGACACTGTCCTGTCTGGTAGCCTCCGTGGGCTCGGGCAGTGTGCTACATGACCGCTGGACTGGGACTTGGGCCAGAACAGGAGGGATCCCTGCAGCTTCACGGCGGCCCTGTGGGACGCCCTCAATGCGCCCGCTCAGCAAGACCGGGTTCTCTAGGGGCACTGCTTCACCGGGAGTTTGAGACCCGGCCGGGCTCAGGAAGGACACTCTTTTACTGGATCGCCTAGGATTCTGCTCAGGTCTGCCGGCATGTGCAGACACTCCTACCTCTGTACCGATTTCCCATTGCTGGTTGATGGTCTCCAGTCTCTGCACCTTCAGTTTCCCTTTGCTCTGCTTGCGTGTCAGTCGCACGGTCCCCACCGCCCGCTTCCTGTGTGGGCCACTTTTAGTTGGCCGCTTCCTGGTTTTCCTCGCATCGTCCCGGGTTTGTGGGCAAGAGGAGCCAGAGCCAGACTCTTGAGAGGAGATGAAGTCGAAGATGGAGAGGTCCTTGGATTCCTCCCTGCTGGTGTCAGGGTTTGGAGGGGTGGTCTCTGGGGTGGGTGCCTTGCTTGGCGGGCTGTCATCGGGGGAGGGCTTCTGCACCCTGCAGCGGACCTTGCGGCTCCGAGGACTGTACCAGATCTTTAAGTTCTGCTGGTGCTTCAGGATTTTTTTGCACCCGGGACTTGCTTGTAAAGGAGAAGGGACTTGCTCTGTAAATAACAAGATGCATTTATTTTACAATCCATTATAATTTACTGAAATATATAAATTGACAAATCTATTTAGCCTATGCAGTTACTGCCTGGCCCAGTTTATCAAGACAAGTCAAATCCTTCAATAGGTAAGGTTTGCAATGTGTAATTAGTGACGCGTCACAGAAGAAACCTGAACCAGAAATGTTGTATTTCCTAACATTTTAGAAAGGAAAAAAATAAAGATTTATTACCACTTCACCAATAATCACATGCCATGCCAGTTTGTTTCCCTTTTGGGACTGTGCCCTTCTGGGTTAAGGCAGTCACTTAATTCCCAGATAGCTACTCATTAATTGAGCGATGGCGCCGCAGAGCTGTCAGCTGGAGGGCAAGGTGCAGGCACGGTCGCCACAGCAGCTTTGTCACGACTCAGATCTACTTGCAGGCCAAGACTAATTGGCTAATTGCAATGTATAATTGGTGTCATTACATGGATGGCGGACGGGCATTCCGGATTAAATAACACAGGAACTATTCAAACGCAATAATAATTCAGAGAATTAGTAAACTGGAGAGGTAGAAGATAAATTGCTCCGTCATCTATTTGTGTAGAGATGTTAATAATATTAGGAGAATAAGGATAGTAATAGAAAAAGTATCGCAAGGAGCATTACTCTTCTTACCTGTGGTAACTGTCGGGCTGAGCAGGGACTCTAAGCTGCAGAAGAGCTGTGTGATGTTGCTAAGATGTCTGTTGATCTGTAGGTCCTTCACCCAGGCAGGACTCTGACACACCACACAACCATCACCTGCCCGAGGGCCAGCACAGGATCTATTACAAAAAATTGTAAACACAACTGGATTTTATAAAACCCTTGGGTAAGATGAAAAAAAGACTAAACCCAAACAATAAACCGACAATAAGACAACACATTTATAAAGACATTGTGACAAGTTGAAATACATCTCTGAAACCCCCTTTGGGAACCACCAACTACGCATATCCTGTTTAACTCATTACTTTTAGTTTAACGAGAATGTCTAAAATGTTCCTATTAGACAATTCTCTGGTTTAACATGGTGACTTGTGACACACGGGCACATTTGATTAAATCTGAAATGTCTCCATCGTTCAACAGCTATCCTGGCTTTTTCCTCGTTCTGCACAACCTTCTCATTGCATTCTTAAACTATGATCTTCCTTATTTTGGTGCGTGCGTATTTATTTTATCAACAAAGACACTAAAAGTTGATTTAGTAATGCTGTTAAAGTCGCAGAGAACCTATAAATACGGTTTATGCCAACAAATGAACCCTAGGCTAAAACGTCCCGTCAGTGAGTGGGAACATTAGATTAGACTTCATTCTCTAGCGGACTTGTTTATGCATTAACAGATGTTGATGTAGAGAATTCAGCATTACCTGCAGAGCATGTGCTCACACACTCCGAGGCACACCGGCTCTGTCACCAACCTGGAGCTGTGGAGATAAATAATCAAAATCGTCGTGGTGAGAATATAAAAGATCCATCAGGGAAACAGGCGACTGAGATCTCCGCAGCGTTGACTATTACCATTTCGAGCAAAGTAGCAGTTGTCTAAAGTTGGCTACTGCCTCTTTAGTTTGAGTCCAGTCCCCTGTAAAGTTCGAAACATCGTCAGCCATACTGAAGGTTTCCTTTGTTTTGATTCTCGGTTATAAAATCTACGAGACAAATTGACAACAAACACGAAGGATTATTCAAAATACTTCCTGGTTTCAGCTTCTCCCGCCAATTTATGGGAGGGCTACGGTTGCCATGGCAAATACGGTGACGTCAGCAAAAAATAAAAAGCCTCTTGGATTGTAAAAAGAATCATAATATAACAAAATATCACATTACTTTAATAATAATGGTTTAACATAGTAATTTAAATAGAATAATTATTAAATGTTATTAATCTATCACTAAGCCTACCGGCCACCTCTTATGTCACCAATCCAAGTTTAACAAAGATAAACGACTTTGTCTGGTGTTGTTTTTTGTGAGTAGGAAAATAGAGAAGTATAATAGTTGATAATATAGTTCCTTTTACAGAAGGAAGCTGGAAAAATCAGCATTTGTTTGTTTGTTGGGTTCTCTGAGCCACTCTTTCTCTTGTGTGACATATTTTTGGAGTTGAATCAATTTGAACTTGAATGGAACATCGAATGTTTCCATGCGGACCTCTCAATGCAAAAATACGTCAGCCCAACAAAAAAAATGTTTGCAGTAAATCAATTATAATTGTTTTGGTTCGTCTTTTGTTAGTTTTTTCTATTATAACAATATTTATTATTTAAAAAAGATACATAATATGTTTGTTTTGTTTGCTACCTGTTCTTCTTATATAGGTGTAGGCCTATCCTTGTGCGTTTTCCTAAATGGAAATTGCTTTATCTGCCTCTAGGAGTGCTGCCATTGGTATGTTAACACTGTCTACATTAAAATAATGCTAAAAATTCAAATCAATTGTGGTCAAACATGGCAAAGCATCATGACGATGAGAAAGGCATGCACAGGAAGACAACGGACACCACTTGTATTAAGTCAGATGCTTTATTGAATTATAAAAACATTCATCAATTTATTTTCAGATTAAAAAAACTCCCCCATAAGGCATTCCTGGTTTCATTCCTTCTTCTATCTAGTCGACCAAAAGTTATAATGAGGAAGAGGATTAAAATTGTTACAAATGGTAGGATTATTATGTGTGTGTTTTAATCTGGTAGCGCACATATGGCTAGATTGGAATGTAAGTAGTATGAAAAATGATGTTTACTGCAATGATGACAATTAATACACATAGACTTGTGATTCTCATTCGTGGATGATTGATATGGAGATTTGATCTGGAAGATTGATCAAACTAACATGGTTGTATGGAAAATGGTTATTTTTGGAACATAGTTCTTGTACACTTACGATATACTATGCATAGAAAAAACTGCCGTAGATCAATTATTCAGCTAATAAACTATACCCCCCACCATAGAGAAATAAAATGTGCATTCTATACATTCTGTTCATTTTTGCCTTCATTATCATTGAAATCAACTTAAACATATAAACATGTTACTACCCTCACACAGGGCAATTATGTAATAAAGTAAGATATTTATATCCTTTGGCTAATGTGTGCTTTTGTGTGTGTCTGTGTGAACGCCGGCGTATGAACGTGTGCGTGTGTGTGTGTGTGTGTGTGTGTGTGTGTGTGTGTGTGTGTGTGTGTGTGTGTGTGTGTGTGTGTGTGTGTGTGTGTGTGTGTGTGTGTGTGTGTGTGTGTGTGTGTGTGTGTGTGTGTGTGTGTGTGTGTGTGTGTTTGCGTACATAAAAAATACAGTAGATGTCACTGCCCTGATTCAGAGTCCACTGCAATGATGAGAAGTGACAATTCACATTAAAGTGACTGCTGGTTGATCTTACTTTACCCTTACTATATTTGAGGAGAAAGATGTGCATGTGACGAGTAATAATGCAAAGAACATTTTTGCAGTCGTTCCATCCTGCGGTTAAAGTGGCTAAAGCTCATTCTTCATAGATACCACGGGTTAAATAACGGTATACGATAACTTGACACAATATATTTGCCCCTATTTTGATGTGTATGGGGGGGGGGTCCTACTCCTACTCCTACACTGGCATATGGCCGAAGGATTCTAGGCTGTCTGCCTCCTCGTTGTGAACGGGGATGCTGTTCATCGAGCCGATCTTCCCCATTGCGAAGTTGATGAAGACCTGGCAGGGGGGAAGGTTTGTTTTTTAATGATGATCTGCATGTTCATTCACATATCTATACATGACAAACTCATCTATCCATCCACTCAATCATCCATTCATCCATCCATCCAACCATCTATTTTCTTTCCCAACTTGTCCATGGCCAACTCAAATTAAAGTCAAAGCCAATATTCACTCTTCAAAAGCATAAACTCCTTTCTTATGTCCCGCGGGCCCTATGCCAATCCCCGTGCACCCCCAACACTATCCACCCTTTTTCTCACCTTAGGGCTTCTCCTTCCTTATCAATCCTTATCTACCATCTTGTCTGTCTGGCGCGACAAACCCTCCCACCCAGGGCTCTCTCTCTCTCCCTCTCTCCCCCTCCACACACACACTCCTATAGCTCTCACCTCATCCAGCGTGGTCTGGCTGATTGAGAAGTGTTTGATGTGCAGAGCATTCTTGTTGGTCTCCAACTGGTGGAAGATGTCGGCCACTCCACCCGGAGCCACGGGCACATGGTACTCCACCATGGTGGAGTGCTGGTCCTGTTGGTGGAGAGGGAGAGGGAGGGAGATAGAGGGAGAGAGAGAGAGCGGGAAGGAATGATGAGACGAGGGCATCCAGCGCAACACAAACACTGTCAAGTTAAAAGTTAAAATATGTGTGTTGCACCTGTTAAAAATGCCAACCCTGCTGACGATAATAAGCTTACGATAATAGCCTGTCATTTTTACAAGCTACGAAAAAAAGAGAGAGAGCGAGGGATACCAAATGCTGAAATATACACAGACAATAAGTCACAGGCAGGCGTTTTGGTAAGTTGTCCAAGTAGGCACAACAAGGGAAAGGTTTCTGTGTAGACCAGGAGGGTTCTCCAGTTCATCTAGATTTAGTGTAGCCTATGCCTCCGGAGGTGTTTTTGACAACAGCTGTCTACATCGCTGGTAAAACCATCCCGTCTGTTTACACAGAGAAAATATACAGTATATCCCTTCATGGCAATCTCCCACCTCACAAATGAACAATTTGTGGCTGAACGGCCTTTATCATCATGCATGTTGGGGGAACCATATCAGGGGAAGGGCGGCATTGATACAGAAGATTGCAATTGAGTTATTATTATGAATCAGTTAGCCGGCTACAATAGAGCTCTGGGGTGATGTGCTCTGCTGATTACATTCAAAGATCTTTCATGTCCTTAAAAGGCTTCCTATCTGCTCCCAAAATCCAGGCTAACAAGTAAACACCTTTGTGCCTCTGTGCGGGGCAAATCCTGCTGTCTGTATTTTTAGATTACTTAGAAACTTTAACCAGCTTATTAGTGTCACCCAAATATATTTAATGTGTCTGTAGTACGGTGAAGGAGCACTATAGGCAGCTTCAGGGAACCCACCTTGAGGTAGGTGCTGGGGAAGTTGAGCCGCATGAAGCTTGTGATGGCATCCACATCGCAGGAGGCCAGGGCCAGGTACATCTTCACCGTGAACCCACTGCCAAACCTGGACAACAGGAATAAAGAAAGAGTACCCCACAAGGTCATTACCACTACGTGTCTGTTTGGGGGTTAGGGTGGGGAGGGGTAGGCGGGGTCAGCAGGGTGGGGGTGGGGGGGGGGGGCGGGTGGTGGGTTGTGTCGGCGTGGGCGTTCGTTCAGCTGCAGGCTAGAGGTCGTTCATTGGCTCGGGGAGGAGTCACTGACCTGTTCTTAATGTGCTTGCAGGGAACCCAGGCACCGGAACTGACCCTTCCACCATGATGGCCAGGCGCGGCTGCACCAGAGCCTCACACTCCCTCCATGCTGGGGCGGAGCAAGGGCAGAGGACACAGCATGGACAGGGGGACAGAGAGAGTTAGAGAGAGGTGCAAAATACAACAACAAAAAGAATGGAGTGTAGACTCACTTACGGGTGTTTTTGCAAAAAGTTATTGAAGCTTTTTTTTGCTTTCAATGAGTTCCTCCTCTTTACCCTGACCTCATCCCTTCCAACCCAACCACTTATCTCGGTTGCATTCACATTCACGTTGCCACTATTCCTATTGTAAACATATATTTTCTGTATCTATTTTGCTTCTTTGTGTTAGCCCAAATTTCCCTCCTGCGATGAACAAAGTATCAACATTTCTTATCTTATTCTATTTATTTCTTATTCTTTCCAACTTTCTTATACAAACGTGTCCCTCTCCCAACCAAATATAACATGTTAGAACTCCCGTTAGAGGGCAAGCATGTCCTGCCTGGTCTCTGCATTCATTATACTGTGTTGTGTGTGAGGAATCACTTAAAGCAACACTCCTTAATTTCCTTTAAGGGAGCGGAAGCCGAGCGTAACTGAATGTTTGGTGGCCTGCTCACCTGTGGAGAGGTGAGGACAACTGCAACATTTCCCCTTAACCTCTTCCGAGATGATCTTCCAGAGAGGTGTGCGCTTTGCGGTGCGGGGGTCCATATGCCTGAGGCTGGGTTCATTCCTGTTTAAATACACAAACACACACACACATTTAACAGAGAGGAGGAGAGAGCCACAGAGGAGAAGAGAGACAGAGACGAGAGAGCAGAGGACAGAGACGGCAGAGAAGAGAAGAGAGAAGGAAGATGAGAGGAGAGAGAGACGAGAGAGAGAGAGACGAGATGGAAGGAGAGAGAGAAGAGAGACGAGAAGGAGAGAGATAGAGAGAGAGAGAGAGAGAGACGAGGATAGATAGAAGAGACAGGGAGAGAGAGGACAGGCAGGAGACAGAGAGAGACGAGAGAGACAGAGGGGACAGAGGCACAGATACAGGGAGAGAGAGAACAGAGCTGAGGGGGGGATCAAACCAAGAACAATAGATGAGATTAATTGGCGGATAGAAGGAAGAAGGAAAAAAAAAACGAGCTCCAAATGTGTCAGTGGGCGGACTGAAAGATCATTTCTTCCGTTTTCAGCAAACAAAGTGGTACGAGAAGGAGGACAAGGGAAAGAACTTTTATAGGAGAGCACTGGAGAGCAGATAGGAAGGGAGTGGGGAATGTAAGCAAGTTAGATAAAGAGGTCTTTATGGAGGTGAGGGCGATGGTCGGGTGGGTGTCGAAAGATACAACAGAAGAGAACATAATTAGAATTAGAAAAGAAATACGGAAAGACGGAGACGGAAGAAAGGAAAAAAAGGCACTGGTAGAAGAATCAAAGAATAATGCCCGATGTTTTTGATGAAGGCAACCAACATATTACTATATGCCTTTCTTCATAATAAGGCCTGGCAGTGTCCGCGCTTGTTCGTTTCGTTACACGCAAATGCGACCAGGGTGGTAATGGAGAAAATTTGTCATACTTTTGAAAGTCAAAGAAAAAACATATCTTGAGAGGAATTGGGGAAAGATTATGAGTGAATTTTTATCTCCGGCCCACCGCCATACTCATGATGACGTAGTAATGTTGGAATAAGTTGTGTGTTATATAAATAATTGGATAATACTTTTTTGTATATATCAATGATTATTTTGTTTTTTATTATCGTTTTGCTCTATTAACCTTGTGGTGCACAGCAATGAAAGTTAATAAAAATACATCCAACGTATAAATCAAGCTAGAAATATCCCTGGTTTCACCTCTGTTTAAAACTTTTGTGAGGATTAACACGATCGCATATTATTACGCCCGTTGCGGGCTCTGTGTGTGTAGTGCTGTGTGTGTGTGTGTGTGTGTGATGTGTGTGGGTGTGTGTGCGTGTTGTGTCGTGTGTTGTGTGTGCGTGTGTGTGTGTGTGTGTGTGCGTGTGTGTGTGTGTTGTGTTGCTGTGTGTTTGTGTGTGTGCTGCTATTGATGTGTGTGTGTGTGGTGTCGTCGCTGCGTGTGTGTGTGTTGGGGTGTGGGGGGGTTGTTTGAACGGCGGTACAGATGTCGTCACCCTAGACCAGTGAAGGATCTGCGGAATGTCCGATTGAGATGCCAGTGCGGTGGAGAGCTCTCGGACGGGTGCCCAGCTGTAGCCCTCGGTGACGGCGTCGCGTCCTGGTGGGCACCAGCTCCAGCTTCTTCCAGCAGAGGTGGGTTCACCACCTGGGGGGTGGGGGAGGAGGGAGGAGGAGGAGGAGGAGTGGAGAGGTGGAGGAGGAGGAGGAGGAGAGAGGAGGAGGAGGAGGAGGAGAAGGAAGGAGGAGGATGAGAGGGATGGCCAAAATTCAAAGGCTTTAACATGATCAAACACACCGTAGGAAACAAGCCGTCGAGACAGCTGCTGGAGCGCTTGGTAAGAACTCCTAAAACACAGTGCGACTCTGTCTCCCCCGTTTCCTGGGGAAGCTGTAAGGTGTTGTGTTAACAGCGGGGGGGGGGGAGGGTGTGAGGTATTGATGGTTGAACAATGGTGATGGTGGAAAAGAGTGAAGGGCAAACGCATTGTTATGCACGTTGAGAGCTAAAAGCGGCGTGGTGTGTGAAAAAGAAAATAATAGCGAACATTAAAAAGGCTTTGATGCAGTTGGAATGGCATTGATCTTGGATTTCAACCACCATACACATGCATGGGGGTTGTTGATTATGTTCAGATAGATTCCGGGTGCACTGAGTTTTATTGTGTTGTTTTATTAGAAGGTGTACAATTCTCTTACAAAACTCACTAATATATAAACAACACCAAAGACCCCCACACCCCTGGTGCCTTTCACTTTGATGAATGCATGCTCATTACGCTTTCACCAAAAGTGCATGAGTGACGTGGCCATAGACCCCATTAGGAGACAGGGCAGATCGTTATGTCTGCTGCAGTCCAGCCTTACTGTCAGTGGGAAAGAACGGACCCAGAGAGCTTGTACGACCTGCGGCTTCTATTAGTATATTCCTCTTCCTCCAGCAAATTTTGACCCACCACGTGCGCTTGCCACCATTCGGCCATTGTTGTCATCCTATGACTGAAGCGAGAGGAGAAGCGGTGATCGACTGGAAAACGCCGTGAACGGTGCCATTAGGAGGCAGCCCAACATCCATTTCAGTGTCTGACCTTGGGTGTCGCATGCATCGTGATGTGTGGTGGTGTGTGTGTGTGTTGTGTGTAGTGTGTGTGTGTGTGTGTGTCGTTGTGTGTTATCTATATTATTGTTCGTATAGTGTGTGTGTGTGTGTCGGTGGTGGTTATGTGTGTCGTGACGGTAGTTCACGATATGTTGTGTAGGTTGTGGATGCTGTCTCATATTGTGAGTTGCGATGCTGGTGAGTGTTCCTGATAATTATGTGTGGTTGTGTATATGTTATGCGTTCAATAGAGGGTTAAGCGTGGTCGGTTTGGTGATTATGGTCAGTGCGTGCATGTTTCTTTAGTGTTTTTACGTGGGACTGTTCAGAGCTTATCACAATTTGCATTGGTCCAGGCCGTCACATAAAATCAATCGTTCTTGCAGAGAGAGGCTATTTCTGTTTTAGCACAGTTTAAACGTTAGCAAAATCTGTTTGGTCGTTTATTCTTGGATCGTTCCCGTCGCCACGTTCACAATTAAAAAAAAATACTTAAAGTAAAATGGAACTGAGACAGACTGCAGGTTTCAGAGTTATGTAGAAAAGGCACCGAAAAGGCTCTGTGGTATGTACAAAATTTCCAGGATCAGGAGATTGATTTAAATGGTAATCCCCCTGCACTGACAACAAACATCATTCTAAATCTCCTCAGGCAGCCCGGATCCCACAGTGATGATAAGCCGAATGGCTCTCGAGATATGGTCTTTTTTTTTTCTATTTTTACCACAAGCGCTAACTTTCATCAATCAATGACCAAAGCGGTTTACCTATTAAGGCCCAGTCGTCTCAAGAAGAGGACACCACCATGTTCCATTTAATTACACACCGGCATCTCGTGCCTTTACAGCACTGTTTTTGCTAGGCAAGTTCGTTTTGTTTTGCTTTTTTTCACGGTGCTGTACTGCGATAGGACACATTTCCGGAAAAAAGCAGTTAAAAGGTTATATGGGCTGTATAAACCACCGTACCCCATCAATCTCGCCGCTTGGGAGATGCCCGCGGAGAGGGCATCAGAAGTACAGTGTTCCTTTCCCGGTGAGGGAGGTTGTCCAGGCGCGTCGTGACCTTTGGGGACAGTTAGCCAATGTTTTTTTTATGCCCTGGCGGTCACGGCCACTTCCATGATGTCCCACCTGCGCTCTGGGGGGCAGAGGGATAAAAGAACAATGAGCATGAAATAAGAGTCATACTTTCTCCTTGCCAATTCGTGCCACCGTCCGCCGGGGACAGATGGAGGAAATGGTGATGTACAGAGGGTCGGAACACGTTGGCCCCTTGCACTTGTTTAGCCGTCCACGGAGTGGCCCAAACTATCTATTGGGCATAAAGCACCAGTCCACCTGCTTATATTTATTTTTGTTCATTCTTCCTTGGGAAGAAATATGAAATCATCTTCCACTTTACTAGTCTGAGTGTATGAATTACTACTCTG
>OLKM01005613.1:0-16576 GCA_900291075.1 Melanogrammus aeglefinus | reverse complement strand
TCATCAATCAGCTCATCATAACCCAGTACTGGTAGA
Source organism: Melanogrammus aeglefinus (assembly GCA_900291075.1). Classification (NCBI taxonomy): domain Eukaryota; kingdom Metazoa; phylum Chordata; class Actinopteri; order Gadiformes; family Gadidae; genus Melanogrammus; species Melanogrammus aeglefinus. Next base: position 16,540 of record OLKM01005613.1, on the reverse strand, counting down.
GTGGTACTATTACTGCTAGTGCTCACTTTTTGGCATTTTTATCCAAGGTCTATGGCAATACGCAATTCTTAAGTAAATAGCAGTGCCGAGTGAAGCGGCAAGCCGTGTTTGTACGCTACGTAGACCAAGCCAATGTGTTAGACCTGAAAGACGTCAGCGGAATAGACGCTTGTGAGCAATCTTTCCTATTGATGTTTTTTAAGATAATTTTTCCTGTGAGAAATGGCGGACATACTTTTTTATGTCTGGGTGGAAAATATGATATTTTAGCATAATTTAACGCCATTAAAAGTGTTTTATGTAAACTTTTTTAGCGAGAAATGTGCATTTTTACTTTCATAATCGTCGCTGAGCGAATGTGAAGTATTTTGGTTTGATAGTTATGACCAAAAGAATATAGTTGTGAAGGAATGTTGCATTCAAGAATGCATTGGTTAACATTTCGTGAGCGTTCACGGAAAAAGTCGAACGAATCGACTCTGGGACAGGCGTTCAAGTAGATTATACGCGCTTTTTGTGCGCATGATCACGAGATCGGTCCGTGATACCCGGTTGGTGCCTTTGTCCTCTCTTTCGCTGACCGGTCCTGGAATAAACATAAATTTTATTAAGCTGCCCCTCATCCCTAAGTCTGGGACGTAACAACCAATTTAATGAAGAAATGCAACATTTTGCAAAAGGTGATTTAAGGCATGTGTCATAGAAAGTGTCTCTCCTTTTAATTTTGCGAATGCCAATGGCTCTGTCAAAAAAATAGTGAGGGATCACTGCTCTACGTAACCACACCACTGGTAGTTCTTAGAAGTAGTTGTTTTAAATCTATCTTTCTGAACTATTTCTGAACACATGTTATAATGTAATTTTATCCAATATATTTTGATGGGTTAAATTGAACCTACACAGGGTCCCTTGAGGTATACCACTCAGGGATGCTGAATTGCTAAACTACTTGAGCGAGGGGTCCCCTCTTATATAATTAGGATACTGCAGTTCTGGTACTCTCACCAAACTATGCAGGTTAGGTGGGGGAATGAGTATATCACACCCTTCTATGTCTCAATGCGAGTGCGGCAGGTGCGAATTTCTGTCCCCGCTACTATTTCAATGCTGTACATGGATCATCTTATCTGAAGAGCTAAAGGAGTGTAGATGGCTGTTTGGTGGGGGAATAGACTCATTAATAATGTGCCTTTATACTGATGATTTGGTGGTACTATCTCCCTCCAGTAGCTGGGCCTGCAGCAGCTTCTTAGAACATATGCTCTCAATATGGCTTTAAGTGTATGAAATATGCAAATTTAAACTCAACGAAGAGTGGTGGTACTGATTGCTAGAACCAAGGAGGATAGGAAGTTGTCTTCCGCTTCTTTCTCAACTGGCAGTGAACCGCTGAGTGGGTTGAAAAGAAGGTTAAATATCTGGGACAAATGTGATAAGAGATGACCTCTGTTGATGGATGATGATGTGCAGCGTCAAGTGGTAGTATACTGTATGGGCAAGCAAGACATGCTGGCGCACAAATTCCTACATGTGTACTACTGATTGTTAAAATATCGCCTTCAAAGCGTAATTGCAGACTCCAATGTATATCTGCCAATGTAGTACTGCCCACTGTGGTGTAATTACAGTAAATGCGAAAATGACAAAACTCAGTAGCATATAAATATGCTCTGAGAATTTTTGCTTAATAAAACCCCCCAGGGGGGGTAGTTGTCAGTGAAATGTTCGTGACAATAACAAATGTGCTCAGCTTCATGCTGTTCTGAAGAAATGTAATTATTAGATTCATGGGCAGATGGACTTGGTCTATGAAACACGATTATTGTGTCTCTAATTGATATCTCTCAGAGTGACACCAAGGTACTCATCTTGCTTCTTGGAAACAATTGGACCCGAAGCTTGTAATGTGTTTTTAATATGTTTATTATAATGATAATGGCTCATTTGCATTCCCTTCTTAATGTTTTATGTATGCGTGTGTGGTGTGTGTGTGTGTGTGTGTGTGTGGTGTGTGTGTGTGTGTGTGTGGTTGTGTGTGTGGTGTTGTGTGTGTGTGTGTGTGTGTGTGTGTGTATTATATGCGTATATAAATAAGTTATGTGTTAGTATATGTATCCCCTCTCCATATCTTTCTCAGGCGTTGGTCTAAGCGTGCTGCTTTGTATTTGCAGGTATTAGTTCAAGGAATCTCTCCATCATTAGGTACAGAGAATTTCCCATCCTTGTTCTCCACAATCGAGAATCAAGTGAATGTTGAGGAAGGTCCGACATGAACAAGAAAATCAACAAATTACTTTAGAGAATGACATCAATATGACATGCAACTTTGATATTGTGTAATCAGACAGATTTATGTAATATTGCATTGTTTTAACCAATGTTAATACCAGCTAAATGTACATTGTGTGCCACAGTGCACTACTACTAAGTACTTTAATTTGATCCTTGTGGTATCCAATTAAACTCAAGACATTGATCTACTTAGGACATCCTGCTTTCCCGTAGAACCACCTCGTTACCCATGGACGACCTCTTTCATCAAGACGATGATGCACACAATCTTTGCCAGTCCACTGAGCCACTGAGTGCTGCTGGAGTACAGACTTTGTGCTGCTAGGTTTAGGCTGCATCCGAATACTCGTACTTGCATACTATATAGTATGCATTTTGTAGTATGCGAACAAATCTAGCGCGTCCGAATACCTCAGTATGCCAATTCTGTAGTACGGAAGTCGTTTCTCGCGAATGCAATACTACCCGGCCAAGTGAACCACGGACCACACTACGGCTATCCACAATGCAACCGTATCTGGTAACAAAACGAAGCAAGAGATGGCTGACCCGCCACCACCAATATATCCATTATATATATCCCATATATATATATAATATATATATCATATATATAGATATTCCATTCACAGAGCTATTTGCGTAGAAAGAGAACATATTTTTAATTCAATAGCAACGATAATGAGACGGCAAACAGGTACATTTGCCGCCATCTGGGGGAGGATACGTCATCCTCCAAACATTGCCGGTGAAGTTTCGGCGGCGTTCTACGCATGTCCTGTAGACCCGTACTACAAACAGTCAAGTGTAGTAGGTCAAGTAGTAGACACTAGACAGAAATAGTAATGTACTAGGTATTCGATGCAAGGCTTAGTGAATGAGGAAGCAGCCGAGCTTCACAAACTGCAGGCCGTTTGATGGCTCACGTCCCATATTGGCCGCATTATCCACAGTAACGGCTACTACTTTATCAACACGCCAAATTTTTCAGGATGTCGCCGATTTTCCCTGCTGCCGACATTCCTGTCTGGGCTCTGTACACAGCTTTTTGTTGAGGAACTCTTCCTGCCTCATGTTGCCTTTCCACTAAATAGTGCACTGTGACAGTTAGGTTAGTTGGTCTTTGGGTTAGGCTATTCTCAGCATCACAATGAGAGCTATGTGACTGACCTTCACTCAGCTCTGAGATCAGATTAGATTTTTCTTATCTGGTACCCGAGTGCCTGGATCTCAAATCTATTAGTTAAACACTCCTTGTAGGGGGGGGTGTACTTCGGTTTTATTGAATGGATCATATCCTGCAAACACAAAAACAAACAATAAGATATTCTTAAAAGCATTTAACTTTTAAACAGAGCATAAAAAAGCAATTTGCAATAAATACAACACAACACAGCTCAGCACATGTCATCAATGTTGTTGATGTTTTTAAATCAAGAGCACACTGTGCCAAAGACGAAATCTGTCATAAAGTTAAACCTCAACTGTTTACTGTAACTTAGGTCAGGGGTAGAATAAAGTAAGCTACAAGCTAAAGTTAGTTTAACGTTATTTCTTATTTATTTACCTAAATGTGGGCGGCCTCGACGTCGCTAAAGGGATGCAGCCTTTTTACCACATACGAATGAACAGATTTGACACAGTTTTAGCAACTGGTAGTCCTATAACATAAGCTATCGTTACTGCATTAGTATAAGAACATCATAATTTTTATGTACCAACTGATTCCGTTTCCAATGAGGAGTTACTAGCTGATGGTTGACTGTCCAAAGTGGAGGAAGCGACGGGAGCACGAGACCGACGCAAGATGTCAAACACACACTCACTCGTTAATTGTTATACCATGCAGGCAGGCGAAGGTGTTTTAATCATGTTTGTTGTGCACCCTCCTTTGGCAGTAATTAGTTTTATTGCAGGTGTTTGCACTGTGCGAAGGCCGTCCTTTTTTAAAATTAAAATGAAGCCAGACTTTTGAGCGGCGTTTGCGGTCCATGTTCGAACTTCAGACAAGATGTTTAGCGGAGCACGTGGCGGAGTAATACAAACCCCGCCCCGGAAACATGCGCGCGCATTTAGGAACCGATATAAAAGAATCGAGAATTCAATACATCGTCTTAACAGTTCCAGAACCCGGACGTTAGGAACCGGTTCCTTTTGGAACCGGTTCTCGGTGCCCAACCCTACTGGGGACTATCATTTCTGTGGATGGTGGTACAGAGGAGGACGTCCGAGCCAGAATGAAGGCAAAGGCAGGCAACAATCCACAATGCTCAACAATATCTGGAAGAGTGAAAAACCTGTCACTCAATACTAAGACTACAAATCTTCAACTCAAACGTATAAGTCCACCCTTCATATTGCTCTGAAACCTGGAAGACCACCACTAACATACTCATAAGCTGCCAGACTTTTCACCAACCGGTCCTCAGACGCCTCCCTGTGGAACTACTGGCCCAACACCATCTCAAACGCCAACACTTGGGAAACTCACCAAACAATAAACAATAGAAACCCAAATCCGGAGGAGGAAATGGAAGTGGATAGGCCATACACTCAGAAGATAGAAGTCAATCACGAAGCAAGCCCTAACCTGGAACCCGCAGGGCAAGAGGAAGAGAGGCAGACCGAGAACCACCTGGAGAAGAACCACGGAACAGGAAATGAAGAAAGAAGGGCTGTCCTGGCCTCAACTGGAGCGGAGGGCCCAAGACAGCAGAGGATGGCGGGGTTTGGTCGATGGCCTATGTTCCTTTGGGAACTTAAAGGCCTAATAATAATAATATATACCCAAGAATATGCAGCGGACTTGGAGAAATGCGTCAGCCATACGCCATAAAGCTGAAACCAGGTGCTCAACCGTTCTCACTCAAAACACCTAGGAGGATCCCATTGCCATTGATGGGTAAAGTCAAGCAGGAACTGTCCCACATGGAAGACCTCGGGGTGATATGCAGGATTGAGGAGCCGACAGACTGGTGTGCTGGTATCGTGGTGGTGCCAAAAAAAAAACAGGTGCTGTACGCATATGTGTTGATCTCACTAAACTGAACGAGTCAGTACGTCGGGAGAAGTTTATCCTGCCATCAGTGGAAGAAACACTGGGAATGCTGGCTGGAGCCAGAAATTTTAGTAAGCTGGATGCGAACATGGGGTTTGGCAAATTCCCCTAACAGATGATTCAGTGAAATTGACAACCTTCATCACACCATTTTTAAATTTTGGACGCTTTTTCTTCAAGCGTCTTCCTTTCGGGATAGCATCGGCTCCCGAGCACTTCCAGAACCGAATGGTGACAGAGGTCTCAGAAGGGCTCGAGGGTGTGGTGTGCCACATAGATGATGTGCTGGTGTGGGGACGTACAAAGGCAGAGCATGACGACCGCCTGCATGCTGTGCTGGAGAAGATCCAAAAGGCAGGCATCACCCTGAACATCGAGAAATGTGACCTGTCAAGGTCAGAGGTGAGCTTTCTAGGCCATGTGGTCTCTGCCAGCGGCATCAGCCCAGACCCAGTCAAGACAGAGGCTGTAAAGAGGATGCAGGAACCGACAACAGTGAGCGAAGTAAGATCCTTTCTCGGCATGGTGAACCAGCTGGGCAAGTTTATCCCGCAGGTGGCGCGAGAGGGACAAACCCCTGCGAGATCTCCTGTCGAAAAAGAACTGCTGGATGTGGGACATTGAGCAGGCCAAAGCATTTCAGGATCTGAAGAATGCATTGACGTCGCCAGTGTCGCCACCTGTGCTAGCCATGTACGATCCTAACAGAGAATGCAAGGTTTCAGCAGACGCATCATCATACGGGCTTGGAGGAGTGCTACTACAAAAGTGGGACGAAGAGTGGAGGCCAATAGCCTACATGTCGCGGTCTCTCACTCCAACCGAGCAGAGATATGTACAAGTGGAAAAGGAGGCATTGGAACTGACCTGGGCCTGCGAGAGGTTTCGCAACTTCCTGATTGGAAAACAATTCCAGCTGGAGACGGATCACAAGCCTCTCTTGAGTCTCCTGGGGTCTCAAGCTCTGGATGCCCTACCTCCTCGGATCCAGCGCTTCAGAATGCGTCTGATGCGCTATTCCTACTCCATATCTCATGTGGCAGGGAAATGTCTGTGGACGGCAGATACACTGTCACGGGCGCCAGTCGAGAGAGCAGAGACACCAGCTGAGAAAGAGCTGTTTGAAGACACTAATATCTATGTCGACATGGTAATGGGGAACTTACCTGCGAGCACCAGCTATCTGGCTGAACTGCGAGACAAGCTGCAGAGGGACAGTGTGTGTGCACGGGTGATGCAGCTGTGTTCAGAAGGATGGCCAGCCCATGGCAATAACGAACCTGCACTTAAGCTGTACTGGTCTGAACGTACTCTTCTCACAGTTCAGCATGGTCTACTGTTGAAAGGACAAAGACTCGTTATCCCCTCAACAATGAGAAATTATGTTCTTGTCAAGCTGCACGAAGGTCATCAAGGTGTGGTCAACTGTAGAGAGAGGGCGCAACAGTCTGTATTAGGCCTGGGACGATAATCGATAAATCAATTAATCGCACGATAAATAAAAATGTCGGTCACTTTTAAGGCCTCGATAAATCGCTATGTGCATGCGTGTATTTGTTTTCCTCATAGACTGTAAAAGGTTTTCCTCGTCTCTCGCCTCCAAACACGCTGGATGACAAGAGGAGCGTCGCTAGCAATTGAAAACATTCGGGCTGGTAGCCCAGAAGTTAGAGAGCTTTTAAAACGGGTGTTCGGGAGGGTTTCTCCTCCGAGAATATTTGAAAATCGGGCTGATGAACATTCAATTGTAACGTAGTTTGAGAAGTAAAAGAAAGACCAATCGTCATGTCGGACTGACCTCACGATCATTGTCAATGTCAACCATAAAACTTTGTTTTCCCCAAAAACCCTGTCGTCTGTCGTTATGGTGGGTTGTTGTCCAAAGGCTGCTGATTTTATGCGTGTTGGACACCGCAACAGTGGGTCACTGTTATAACCTGCATGAGAGTTCAATGTTGTCATTAGCTGTTGCGTCTTTCTGACCAATCGCAGTTCAAGGCCGACCTGGGCTGTACCACTTCGGGAGGGGGCGCGCAGTTGTCCCCTATAGACAAAATCAAAGTGGTTGCGCCGTTGTCGCGTTAACGGCGGCCCACAGGGAATTCTCCCAACTCTCCCGATTACCGCTCGCGTGCGTGCGTGTGTGTGTGCGTGCGTGCTTGCGCGCGCGCGCGCGTGTGTGTGTGTTATTCGATTGCCTGGTAAACGTGTAGACCTACGGTAATATTCATACTGGTTTAAATAATACATTTGTATTTCCCATCGTTGCTGAGCAAGAGTTTTGTTTGAAATGAGGTGATAGAAGTTTAACGGTACCACTGTCATGCACCTACCCGATGTCAAGTGGACTGGCAACATTGCTACTCCAAAGAGATCCTGCCTTAAGCCACACAAGGTCAACATGTTGGTGTTCCTTGCTTGGAATCTGCCAAACTAAAGTAGCTACAGATTTGCATATGGTCTGTTAGGACATCTAAATATGGAAGTGTTTATGTTGTTACCTCTACCTCTTTTAACTGGATTTGCAGTGTTACATGTTAAGGCAAGGAAAGGAAGGAAGGATAAGGAATGTACAAGTTACAACTCTGTTATTATTATTATTTATTATCATTATTGAAGTGCAGGTTTGTTTGTTGAGACCTGGATAGGCCATTTTATTTATTGTTTTGGAGAGACGGTCTATTTTTTTGTTTTTGGTGAATTTTTGCTAACAGAGACTGAGAGTCCTTTTTTTTTATTTTATTTTTATAGTTTTTTGTTTGTTTTATTTATTGAGGATATTTAAAAGTTCTGGTTCTGGACATTCCAATGTGAAATAAAGGTTTAATTGTTGCATTTGAAAGGGTGTACTTGCATTATTATGATATATTAACGTTACATAAGTGGTTATTTTGGTCTCGATAATGTTGACAATAATATCGTTTATCGTCAATTATTTGTGGGACAATATATCGTCGAGCAAAATTTGTTATCGTCCCAGGCCGAGTCTGTATGGTGGCCAGGGCTGAGCCAGCAGCTGAACAAGGTGGTTCTGAACTGCCGGGCATGCTGCCAGGAGAGACAGAACCACAGGGAGTCGCTGACGCCAACACCGTATCCAGGCCGACCATGGCAAAAGTGCGGCACAGATTTGTTCGTCCTAGAGAGCAAAACCTACCTGCTAGTAGTGGACTACGCATCAAGGTACGTGGAGATCGCACTGTTAAGCCATACAACATCTAAGGATGTGATCACTCACTTCAAGTCGATTTTTGCACGTCACGGGATCTGTGAGACACTGGCCACTGATAACGGGCCACAGTTCTCAGGAGCTGACTTTGCCAACCTTGCTGAGTCCTATGGGTTTCGTCATGTGACCAGCAGTCCAAAATACCCCCAGGGGAATGCTGAAGCTGAGCGGGCAGTACAGACCGTGAAGGGGCTCCTGAAGAAGTCGGGTGATCCATATCGTGCCCTGCTTGCATACAGGTCTACCCCACTGCAAAATGGATACAGCCCGGCTCAACTTCTCATGGGGAGGCGACTTCGCACCACTGTGCCTATTCTGCCTGCACTGTTAGAGCCTGCTCTTCCGGATGGAGACGCGGGACTGCTGAAGGAGGAGGAGAGGAAGAGGAGAGATGCACAACACTACAACCTGTGACACCGTGCGCGGAACCTCAACAGCCTCACTCCTGGGCAGGACGTGTGGGTCACAGACCAAAAAGCGGTTGGAGCTGTCATCGGAAGTCACACCACACCTCGCTCATATCTGGTGGAGGGACCACCCAGATACGTCAGAGGTGGAACGTCAGTGGTAGGAGGAGCGGCGGGAGTTGAGTAGGGAGAGGGACTTGGTGAAATAAACATTCACGCTTTACAGTTGGACTCCGCGCAAGTTATTTAATAACACGACACTAGCAACCTGGGGTTTGTTTACCAAAAGAATAGTTGCTAACTTCCTTAGCAACCTACCTCTTAGGGACTGTTAACAGTTAATAGGAAAGTCTTCCCCAAAACCATTTCACCTACATAGTAAGCTCCCAGTATGGAGGAAGTTATTAAACGAGTTCTGAATGGAGACACTCTTTCATCTACCTGCTACAACAACCTATTATCAAAGACGCCTGCTTGACTGTGTTGGATGTGGTGTGTTTCACAGTGGTGTGAAACATATTTTTTTCCATCAGGTTTGGGGTAAGGTTAAATTTATTGAGGTTCAATTGATAGGGGACTTAGAATTTCTGTGTAAAATTGTGGAAGAAAGAAAATCTTCAATGTCATAGTGTGAGTTATGATGTGTAACCAAATAGAAATCCAGGATGATTATCAGGCTCATAATTGAAAACATAAAACAGTCAAATAAATACATTTATTTTCAACATGAAAAATAAAAGTTTCAAACAACAACATTTCTAATAATGTTCAGATATTCACACATTATTATTTAGTATTTAATGTTAATCATTTTATCTGAACTTAAATGTACAGTTTCCTTTCTGGACATCATACAACAGTTGGACTGAAAATGGCAAAATTAAAATAGAAGGCACATTTCTCACAAATTTGTACAAACGTCTAAATACAAAATAACGCAATTAAAAGGGAGATTCTTTAGTTTTTTTGTGTTATGTTTCTCAAATGCAAAAGGTAGATTTGTGGACGATAATCAACACTTAATTTAAATAGTTGGCAAGGTCGACCCCAGTGAACATTTTCTGGAATCGATTCCTCCAGCGGGTGCGGTTTGGTATGAATAGGTGCGGAAAGGTTCTCGTTTCCATCGACAAAAGTGGGCGGGGTCCGGACTGAGCCGTAATTAGCCGTACACCCATACTCACCTCTCAGTTCTACTCCGTTGGGGTACCAAGCTGTCTGAAAGTGTGCCAACAAGTTCGAGCTACACACCATTGATTGATCGTCAGAATTGTCACTTCTGTGCGACAGGGGTTAACAACAAACAAACACATACCCGCAAGATATTTCTGGGCAATGAGGAAAGCTTTGTTTATTGAAGAAAATGTCGCGCAAAGGTTTGCTATTCATTTTGGCCATCATTACTACATAGTTGCTCTTTGTTTATTGCGTTGCGTTCTTTTTTATTGGATTATTAGCAGGCTCCGCACTGTATCAGGCTGCTATGAGGTCACAATGCTTACATAGCTGCTGCAGCTATTGCCATCCGGCCTAAACCCGCCCTACTATAAGGGTTCTGTCGGCGGTGGAAAAGCAAGCCGTAACTGCGCTGCGCCTAGCCGCACCTACACTACCGGACCTTATCGTACTGGGCCTAGCCGCACCCGCCAGTGGAAACGTGACATCAGATACCAGCCAGCTCTGAAATGACCTTGATTTATATTTACTCTCAGTGACTTTCAAGAAAGCATCGCCAAAATATCCTACTGTTAGCCTCGGAAACAGATACATTTGTGAGATCATGCTTTATTTGCTATGGCAGATGACCTGGCCAATCCCAGTTGTCTCCAGACTGCTGTGTTCACACAAAAAAATAATTGTTGCCTTTTCGCTTGAGTATGCTCGCACGAGTATTCACAAATGACTCGCGGGAGTGATTTGTGCAAGTTTGATCACACAAATTTACTTGATAGAGTGTATGAGAGGCTTTCATAATATCATCTAGAGGTGCTCACATCTTTTGGCCGTGTTCTATAAGATATTCTACAACACTCCGGGACTTCCGGTGGAATTTCAGGAGCTCAGCTCCGGTGGGAGTCCTGGAGCTCATCTCCGGGAGCTCAAGCGGGAGTCCTGGAGCTCTATATCTTAAATTATATAAAATAATGTATAGATATCTATATCATATAATACATAATCTCACGGCTAAAAACTGTGCGCCTCCTGATGATATTATGAATCTTTAACATCTGCGTTGAGTTCTCCGATGTCTATGGTACTTCCACTTCCACATCAATCTGAAGCTCCCGCCGGAGCGCCACCACCTGTGCGTCTCTGGTGGGAGTCAGGGAGCTCAGCTCCGATGCGAGTCCAGAAATAGTAATAATCACTTTCTCATCCATGTCGCTGTTCAATCTGGACTTCAGGGAGTCAATGCCAAAGTTCCTTTCCCCCAATTCCTCATGGCCCCACGAGTCTTTTAGTTGTTGTGGGAGTGCCATAGACGTCGGAGTACCCGACGGAGTAGGCCTAATTAAGATTCAGAATATGATCCGGAGGCACACACAGCTTTTGGCTGTGACATAATATAGTATATTATATAGATATCTATATATTATATTATATTATTTAGATATAGAGCATAACGGTGACCGCCCCTTTGTTGAACAGTTCCGATTTCGGAAGTCAATTTCCCAATTCATTTTCACTGTTGACTAGGCACTAAATCGTTTTTGTAATATCGTTATATAGTTTTAAGCCCGGGACCAAGCTAATCGTTCGCCATGGTAGTCATGACCATAAAACGTTTGATTTTGGGCAAAATATTTGAAAAATTGAAGAAAAGGCAAATTTACAAGACTGTTAATTTTTTTTGTGAACGAGTGAAGGAACTACTCTTCCCATAAACCATTGCAAACCTTTTTGCAATGATCCTAACCCAATAGTTTAGCGCATTTCTTGCATCTTACTACCTTTGACATTATATTGTTCATATATTCTGCGTGTGTGTGGTATGTGTGTATGTATAGTTTCATATAGTGTATAGCGTTGTCATTGACATGGTACGTTCCTGACTGCAGTCAACACGTAATTGTTGGTTGATTTTAATTCGTCCGAGTTCAGTGTTGTATTCCAGTTCTGTATTCATTCAACATTATGTGTTCTTAGCTTTGAGTCTACCAAAATTGTTTATAAGCACCGCTAGTGCTATATCATAAATCTTTTTTTATTTTTTATCATATATTATGTATCAACATATTTTTGTGTGTTATGTAGAGCTAATTTTCTCTACAGCTTTTACAGCAACTCTCTAACTTTCCATTCATCTAAATCCTGGTGGCCGCGGTAAGCAATTAATTTTGTAGCAGCATCCACGGCTCTAATTTGAGGGTGCAGAAATCGTTTTCTGGCAGCAGCGACCTCCACCAATTAAAGACGTGTCACACTTTAGGATTATTGGTAGTGTAGTGGTTACAAAGACGTTGTGAATAAAACATGCTTTTTCTAAAACCTAGATGTTTAGGTCTTTAACTTAACTTGTGGCTTCTGCAGGAGCATAAACCATCGTTTCACAATATAACAGCGCATACATACGTGTACCAGGGCTATGCAGCAGGTTTTTCAGGCGACAAATTGCCTCTAAATGCGTCACTGCATTGACTTTGTATGGAGTGGCACCGGCCCTTATTTTTTGCCGGGAACGCAGCATAATGTCCGTTTCACACGGGGGATGTTTGTAGCGCCTGCTAATGCATTCTCAATGGAGAGGTGAGCGGGCAGAGAGGAGGCGCAGCGTTTTGTCAAGTGGAACGTCAAACGGACTCACTCCCGTGAGACTGTCGCATCCGTGCTCGTTGAATGCATGCGCTCGTGCGTGCAAACCGTTGGGAAAGAATTGTTTATCTTTTGACGCGACGGGTGGAAATTGAAGGAATATAAGGATCTACACCTATTAAAATAAAACCGAATAAAGTAGAAAACGTAAGTAAAATAGGCTGAATGAACTAATAAGTTAAGCTATATCACGTGGACAAGTAATCAATATTTTGCGAATGGGATACACTAGTGAAAGGAAACTGTTTCCATGGTTACCAGGCGTAACCGCCTGGCGTTTCCTCGCAGAGCGCTCCTCCGCCTGTCACATCAATGGGGAGTTCGACATGACGCCGCGGGGCCAGGCGGCAACGCAAGCGGAATGTTGCCTACCGTGTGAAACTGTCATTATACACATGTGTATAATGGCAGATTGCTCTGGCAATGTCAGGAAAGGCTACGAAAAGGACAGTTGCTATTCAGAAAGGACCCATTATTGGGTCTATTTCGTTAAGGCGAAACAGCAATCATTCTGAGACAGGATACCAGTGGTCCCATTTACATTCCAAATGTATTCATATAAATCCAAACCTACCTATACGAATAAGTAGGTCTTCTCATTTTGGTTTCTTGTTTTCCTCTTATTACTAAGAAACAATGGGCCTAGAATAGTTTTGGATGAGTGTTTAGATGAGGGCATTGTTTGTAGCCAACGTTGCCCAAAAAGGATGTGTATAGTACACACAGGTAAGTTCACCAGTATCTTTCTTCACTAGTCCATCAGCACTGCCTAGTTTATTTTTTTAAATATAATTGTCCATTGAAAAATCCTCCCCATCCCAGCAATGTTTTTAACACCCTGTCCAACCATTACCATTACGTCACTAAAATACAAAGTTTGCTAATGGCCTTCACCAATCAATATTTAAAGCAATAATATATATACCTTGCGTCCATCATATGTTTTTCACCCTTCTATGAATAATAAGTACTTCATTCCAGGAAAAAGCACAGTAGAATTTGGGTCTAAATGGCCCTATTCATAAATAAATAAATGCCTTTACATGCCTGGGCCTACATGTCTCTCCTTAAAACAAAACAATAGCATTATCAGTGAACAGCTACATTTGTAGTAATTTTAAAATCTTGATATAATTTGCATTTGCAACGTAATGCTAATAAACTTCACAAGCCACAATATGGAAATGTGTGCAACATAGCAGCACAAATTAGACTCACAGCGCTTATGGCAAAGTTAAGGCACTGCCATAGCTAACAGATTGGGGCAGGCACTCCTGTGGTTCTCTTTTGGGATGTCTTGTGCAAAGTGCAGTTTTAAACTGCGGGAGGTATACTGGAGAATAGTCTGCAGACCTCTTTGGGTCCTCATCTAAAGGCCTGAGCAACACGTTGGATCCAACAGAACAGTCGCCACTGCTCCAAACGCCACTCTTAAGCAGAACAAGCTTCATCACTTCCCTCTCACTATCTTCCCCAATTCCCTTCTCCACTTCCTCCTCCCCCTTGTAGTCTATCCCCAGGTAGTAGAGGTCCTTGTCCTCCTTCACCCCCCTCGTCCTCCTCCTGCTCCGATGTCACTGAGAACTTCCTCCACCGAGTTGTTAGGAGCAGGAGCGCTGCACATCGCCCATCTCGCCGTCACGGCAGATCTCCAGCTCCCACAGGCCGCCGCGGAACGATCCGGAAATGTCAGAGTTGTTGGCTGAGAAGTTTCCCTCGTCACTAGAGCTGCCACCGCCACCGCCGCTTTCGCTGTTGTAACTGAGGCGGACTGAGGGCTCTGTGAGGAGCACGGTGGTATAGGTGACAGAGGACTGGGATGAACTTGCCGCGGTGCTGTCAGCTGATGGAGGGTCACTCAGCACAGAGGCTGAGCCTGGAGCAAGGGAGGTGGCTGAGGCGATGGAGAAGATGGCGTTGGGGCTGGAGCCCGCGGCCAGGGAGATGGTTGGTACTTGATCCAGGGCGGTGGCCGGAGGCGGAGGGGTGTTTTTCTTGTCGACTATTACGGCTTCACAGAAGCTCTCGTTGGGCAGAGGGAGAGGCCAACCCGGGAGAACGCCCGGGAGTTGGAACAAGTGGTCCATCGTGTTCGCCTTGAGAGAAGGACAACACAAGGTGTTGAGGGAGCTTAAGGTGGGCTTCATTTCGTTTTAATAAATGCTTCATAGGATTCAAAACCATGTTCCCTTTTCAACAGACAGAAAACGCATTGATGCACAAAAAGTGTACACTCCTATTTGTTTATCTGTCAAAAATATTGATAGAATAGCTTTTTTTAATTGCTCAAAGAAAAAAGATATATATATTTATTTATTTTTTTGTGCCCAAAACTGACCCATAGCTGACCCACAGTCCTTTCTACTGTGACTCGCCTATACCTTTTGAAGTCCAGCCCTTTGCCCGGAACAGTGTATGGTTAGGAATCCTTCACACCAACCTCTTCATCCTGGCGAACGGGGACGTTAACACGGCACTGTGAAGCCACGCTTTACCTTACTACTCAATGATCTTAACAGTAAGCTAACCGGGTGGAATTCTTTAAAGCCAGCATAACACTGGAAATGTTTTTGACTTTTTAATGTCTTAAGCATAACTGTAGTAGCCTGTGAACGTCTTCATATTGCTGTTCTAACATTTCTGTCAAATTAAAACTCCGATTTCGGCTCCCAAAACATACTTAAGCTCACTGTGCCGATATGTTTGTGTAGTGGGAGTGGGCTCCCTCATCATGGATACCTATCAATTTTAAATGACAGGAATCAATCAGGATTCAATGTTTTGACCCCTGTTTTGATGTAAGGTTCGAATATAATTCAACAATGAACCTATTTTTTCCTCAATTTTGTTGTATGCTGTTACAGTGTCCTGAAATGTCGATGCTGTTGTCTGGCAGTCTTCTCTGCATAGGAGGTTTGTAATCTCAGTGATCTGTTTCAAAAAGTTTAAAACAATTTAATAGACAGAAAGATTTTATTCTTACTGTTCTAGAGAAGGACAGATGACAAACAGAACGATGCACAGAAGGTGATGATCATCAGCAACATTGTAGGCTGCTGGGTCCCCTACCGAAAACAACAAACACATATGAACGCTGCGCAGTAGCATGTAGCACGTAATACCTTGTCAGTGTAGAGGGTGATTCATGCACCAGGTGTGGTGTGATCGCTGAGGGGTCAACCTCTGATTATCAGACAATGCTAGCGCTAATATGAGCAATATAAGAAAGTTACCGTTGAGTATGAAGCTCTCCTCTCACAGCAAACACAGGGTACAAGTGACGCAACTATCACGGCAAAAAAGTTACCTAGAAATGATATCGGGACAATCAATTGTAATATATCACAAAAATGATATCCTTACTATATGACGATGACCACACAAATAACAACTTAACAATATAGTCACTACGACTATAAAACCATTGTTGATTCAGGGGGCCGGTTAAAGAATTGATGTTCGGAAGTTCTCTAATTGTAGGTTGAATCCGTTCTGTTTGAAGACAAATTGATTCAACACGATATAACTATGATTAATATTGTATGTGTATAGCAAGGGATCGGCAACTTATGTGTGGAGTGCCGTTTGAATGTTCTTCTCATCTAGTTGTTGCCATTATCACATACGCAAAGGAAATTATACACAAAATACCTTTTTTTTTTCCAATATACCTGAATTTATTTCACAACAGTATCTGATATTTTACAAATCATCAACATTTCAAAGACGGAAAAACAACTA
>OLKM01005612.1:0-16581 GCA_900291075.1 Melanogrammus aeglefinus | reverse complement strand
AGAGATTTTTTTTAAGGTTACCTGTGTTAGTTATTTTGTTCTGATGTTATTTTTTAATTATATTATTAGCTTTATTTATTTTATTTTTCGTTATCGGTCCTATGTTGTGTTGAGTGTGGTGAGTTTTCCCTGCTGAAATTTTGTAAATAAAGGTGTGCCAGTGATTATTCAATAGATCAGCGACTCAATAGTTTCCTTTCTTTAGCCTACTAACAATATACGTTGTTGGTCCGTTTCTTTCTATGAAGGGTAGTTGGATTCCTTGTTCTGCCTTGATGTAGCCTATTATATATAATTTACATTGTGTAGCACTTGATATCTGAAACAGATATTTAATACATTTCGTACAGCCACTCATATCTGAAACAGAATCTAATAACAAATTTAAATGAAAACAATTATAGAGGTGAATGTATAGGCCCTATTATCCACTATCCCGAGCTGGGTCGGGCCGGGCCTTTGATCGAGCGTTTTGTGGGTTTTTTTAATCATTGCCTTATTGGCCTAATCTGAGGGAGAAATCTATGCCATAAACAGAAATATTAATAGGGCTTTATTGGCACGGGTTCTTCTCAATGCCGTGGAAAAACGATCCGTTCACTTGCAATGGGTACCCCTAGTAAGTCCGGTAACTCGTCACCTCCGTATTCGGTTGCTAGCGTCTTTTGCAAGATTATTTCACTGCTGATCAAGCACACGAATGCGGGTAACGAAATAATTTGTAAAAAGACACGCCATGTGAGTTATTTTTCGTTTTGGCAAGTAAGCTTGGTAATAAGCCGGGATGATGTACAGACGTCGCCGGGTCAATTATCGAAAAATAAGCCCCAATCAGGGCGAAGCGAACACCTCCGCTGCGCGTTGGTGTCCTTTCGCCCTGTTCTGGGATTATTTTCTCCCAATAATGAGCGGCGTACTGTACATTATTCCTTACATTAATATTTAGCAGACTAAGCTAAGTGTGTACAAAGTTACACCATGTATTAAAAAATGTCGGTTTGAAATCGGGCTCGGGCTCATAATGACAGTTAATGTGTAGGGCCGAGGCTTCGGAACAGAAACGTGCTCGGGTCCGGGTCGGGCTTGATTTTCTGGCGGAGGTCTACCGTAAAGATTGAATTGCGGAGGAAGCATCGGACCCTTTTTCTAAAAAGGGTTTTCTATGTTCCCCGCGTTGCGGGGGAACATAGAACCTTTTTCTGAAAAAAGGGTTCTATGTTCCCCGGTCCACATACATATCGCGGGAACATAGGACCCTTTTTGGGAAAGCGGAGAACATAGGACCCTCTTTTTGAAAAAAAGGGTTCTAGTTGTTCCCGAGCGGGGAACATAGGACCCGGGGAACATAGGACCGGGGAACATAGGGATGACCCCATTAATACGCTGCCATGAATGCATATTCAATATTGAAAGAGCCCAACTGCTCTTGGCTGCTGCACCAATATACTCCAGGATGGTGGTAAGTCCATCTTTACAGCAATGTTGTACAGCACCTGGTCTGTTCATGTATGAAACCTTAATTTTAGACTCATGTATACTCGTGTATACTTCCTTTCGTACTGAGCAGGGATTACAACTCTCATCAATTATGGGGTAAAAATAACCTGTCTCAGGACGGTTCTAGTGGTGAGGGCGGTCATCCAAAAGCATTAAGCCTAAATAAACTCTGATCATTAAAGGTTTTTGGAACGGATAAAAAAAGCAGCTCAAAGCAGCTCAAAGAAAGGTCTGAAAGAGACCAAGTTTCTAAACTGGATGGAAGCAAGACCTGATCTGTCAAAGAAGTGTTCCCATCGTAGGCCAAGAGGCTACATGTAGTCCAGAGGTATTAACTCTAATTTTCTCTACTTATGTTGTAATGATTACAATTACTATTTAATCATTACAGATGTATTAGTGTAATAGATGAATAAACAAATCGAAACGGTAGTAAGTAATGCTCATTCTGTTTTCTTTGGTGTTGTAAGGGTTGTTCTAGAATTCAATTCAGTGGCCCCAAGAAGTTGAGGGCCAGGAACAAAATAGAATAAAGGAGTTCCTTCTTACAGTTCATCCACAGCACAGGTATGATTACAGCCATGTTGATGTTTCCAACCAACGTTATGAAGTTAATGAACTTGCCACAACATGAGGAAAATCTGTAGAGTACTGTTAGCTTTATGTGTTATTAGACTACTGTCTCTTGCCACACTGTCCAGTGTCCTTGCAACACTGCCTCATGCTACTTGTCACGTCTCTAGACACTGCCCCTGTGCCGCCTCACTGTGGCTTCTGCACACGTGAGCGGCCACCATTTGTGCATTTGCACACTGCCCCTGCTACACATTAGAACTTAGATTCGGGCCCAAAAAATCAAAGGCCTGACCCTAGCCCGATTGCACGTTGTGTCCGAGACACGGCCCGGCCCGACCACATTAAACTGTATATTATGAGCATAAACCTGATTTAAACACCAACAATTTTATTAATACGTGGGTTGTTAATAACTGACAATCTTAACTAAAATCCAGTTGTTTTGAAAAAACAGAAATGTGTCTAGAATTATCTTAATGAACGAAGATGTTGGTCACTGGCCACGACTTGGTGTAAAACATGGGTTCCATACCTTCGACTTTCCTCCAAACTTGTTTGAAGTTAATTCTCCTGTTTTTATTTTCTTTCTTTTACATCTTCAAGCTCCATGTTGCACTTAAGCTACTAGCACATACACTATACAGCACAGCATGCCGGCCTAGTGTGATCAGCCGTGCGAGTGTTTGGAGACGTTGTGTGCTGCATAAGTGCTGCGGTTTTTTAACTGTAGCGAACTTGTGCAATCTGACTAAGATAATTTAGCCAACGAGTTAATAAATAAATAAATAATGCACACGAGTTATTAAGGAATTTGTGTTTTTTTCTTCTGTTTTTTAACATGCAGTCTCCCAGGACAAGCTAAAGAGCTACCTTAAAGTTCTGGGTCCGGTGGGAGATCCCGATGTGTGACATGAAAGTGGAGGTGGTGGGATAACCCTTACCAGGGCAATCCACGTGCTTCCGCACACTCCCCTACCGTCCTCACTATTGAGACCTATGACGAATTTAGTCAAAGCTTGGAAATGTTGCGTTGGCACCGTTGACTTCGGGCGGTTCGGGTTACCTAATGAATGAGTCGAGTGTATTGCAGTGACTGCTCAAGTGCTGTTGCCACACCAAAAAGTCACATTTGTTAATTCATAGCAAGTTTTCATTGTTTAACTGTGTTCCATTGTTTGTTTCATTGTGTACTCATTCCTGCACAGTAAAAGTCTGAAACACTGCAGTGTAACTATTGGTATTTTAAGGAGCACCGCATGTAGAACATTCCTTAAGTCTATTTGACGGACTTAACTAAGCAAGTGAATCAGCACCTGTTCCTGAGTAAAAGGATTCCATTTTAACCTTTTGTGAGCTCAAGCACCTTTTTGTATGATATTTTGTCCATACGATTACATACAAACTTTATTGATAGTACATGCAGGTTAAACTCACAGGAGTGACAGGAAAAACAAGTATGTAAGACTGCTCTTTGTAGATTTCAACCTCAGCTTTCAACACAATAATCCCGAGACATTCTTATTAATAAACTCTTGGGCCTACACCAGGGTTTTTCTCAAAGTGGGGTGCCGTGACGCATGCTTCAGGGGTGCCGCGGAATGGTAAATAATAATAATAAATATAAATTTCAAATAAATATCCAATTGCTTGAGTGATGAAACAATATCATTGTATGATTCTTCGTCTAGCAGTTGTGGTAAAAGACATAACGAGAAAGACTCTGATCGCCTATGTGAACGTCACCCCATAAACACGGCGCAACCCGGTATCAACGCCAAGCGGTTGAAATAGAATACGTTGAGTCCACATCGCTAGGCGTGTTTCAGTGTCACGCTTTGCCTCACCAAAAAGCGTGAGGAGTACACGTTTTTCTTCTCCATTCTAAATGAATGGAGGAATAGCACGACGGGAAGATGCATATTTTAGGACAGATACACCATTATCGTGTGTTTCTAATGACCATTTCCAGTGAGAAATATACTTTTCCCTTGCATTAATCTTCCAGTAAGGTGAATGTGTATGATCTTTATTAATCTTTATCTGAATGGGAAATTGCAATATTTTTAGGAACCGATTCACCATTAAACAACGTGTTCTAATGACATTTCTTCAACCGAGAAATTATACTTTTAACTCGCATATCTTCAGTCAGTGATTGTGGTCTGATCTTTAGTTTTATGGTTATTAGGAACGATTTTATCGACTCGCTCGCATGTTTCCAACGGACGTCAGGTTTGCTAAGGGACGCCTGCTTTCGCTAAACTAGGCAGCTCACGTGTTTTCTGCGGTCGTGTTATTAAAACCATTACTTTATTGTAACTTTTAAGACGTCGTATCGACCTCCATGACATCGTCGATTAGACCTCTGATCGACGTCGAAATGTTTGCTGGGAAATATGGAAAAATGTCAGCTGACAATATATCAAAGCAGGTTTTGGAGATGTTTTGGGCGAAAATGTTATTTGTTTTCTTCCAGAAGCAATCAAAATTACATTACGTGTAATTTTACATTATTAAACATTACGCTATGGAAGGGATTGTATTCAAAAACTTTAGAATACATACAGAAGGGTGACACGGCTTTAAATTCAGTGGGTATTCTGGCCTGCCAGTCTGATCCACCATTACACACTTTTTCTTTTCCGCTGTGTTGGCTTGGGAAAAAAGGGATGAAATATACCGCATTCTTGCGGCTTCTTGACGCGATACCGGACTGTCCGTTGTCATACGTAGTAGGCCCTTACCCCAAAAAGCACATTCGTTTGACCAGTTTATTTATATTTTTTTTACACAACATCATAACTCCACCATTAAAATTGTATTATAATATTAATAATTTATTGAATTTATTTAGCGCTTTTCAAGACCACTCAAAAGCGCTTTAAAGTGAAGGGGGGACCCTCACTAACCACCCACCTCCCTATGCCTCCTTCCTGTTTTCAATGGAGTTTCCGGAGTATAGTTGAGATGGAATGTCAGGTTTTGTTGCTACTCTATTGCAAGTTTGTAATAAAGCCTTGAAACATTCAAACCTATCCTTCTCGACCTCTCTCGTATTGTGAGTTTTTATCCACAAAACACTAGGTTGCACACCAGTGTAGGCCAACTGGCATCTTCTGTGCTTGCCCCTTGTTTTAAACTTTCATACGGTCTGTCATCCAGTGAAAAATACAATGAGGCATTTCATAATGACATGTTCTCCCAAACATTCCATAGGCAAGAATTTTAATCAAAAATGTAACCAGTTTATTCAAAAACAAGTAGGACATAATGACTTAGATATATCCTAAGCTTTGCATGTACTGCAATGCATGCATATATATGTCCACCCCCATGCATGTGGATGCATGGGGGTGGTACCACCCCATCGGGGTGGTACCTACACGCCCATCGGGGTGGTACCTTACACGCCCATCGGGGTGGTAACTAACTCTCGCCACAGCAAAAAGACCGCCTCCGACGGGAACGCCCACCAAGCTGCACCAGCGCCACAGCAGAACTGCGGATACGTTGTATTGAGAAGTGGTCCTGTCGTTCCTGGTCATACGCTTACAACTTGTCTTTCAATAAACCAATCAGATTAATTTTGGCGGTATATACTCTGTATTTTTTTTTTTAATTGTTGTTGTTCTGCTCTGCCTGTGTTGTAGATATGATAATAAATAAAAGTAGTAGTAGTAGTAATAATATAAAAATAAATATAAATAAAAAACATAGTAATAATACTATTAATACTACTACTACTAATTAATAATTATATATATTTTGTTAATGTGACATGGATTTACACCTTTTTTACCATATAAAATGCTCCTCTATATGCAAAGAGCAATATTCACTACACATTTCTGGAGTATAATACAACAGAGTGTCCGGCTTTTTCAGCAAGGCCTTTGCCAAGAAAGTGACTGCCCCCTGTATCTCAGGAAATGCAAAGAGGCAATATTTCATAAAAACTTCTAGAGTACTAACAAGAGGGTACCAGGTGCATGTACAGTGGAATTTGGGTCAATGTCACTCTCTTTGCACCCCTGAGTTAACAGGGGCAGTCGCTTTTCAGCAAGGCTTTGCCAGAAAGTGACTGCCCCCTGTATCTCAGGAATGCAAAGAGCAATATTCATAAAAACTTCTGGAGTACTACAAGAGGGTACCAGGTGCATGTACAGTGGAATTTGGGTCAATTTCACTCTTTGCACCCCTGAGTTACAGGGTCAGTCGCTTTTCAGCAAGGCTTTGCCAGAAAGTGACTGCCCCCTGTATCTCAGGAATGCAAAGAGCAATATTCATAAAAAATTCTGGGGTAATACAAGAGAGTACCAAGTGCATGTACAGTGAATTTGGTCAATTTCACTCTTTGCACCCCTGAGTTACAGGGGCAGTCGCTTTTCAGCAAGGCTTTTGCCAAGTAAATGTGACTGCCCCCCTGTATCTCAGGAAATGCAAAGAGCAATATTTCATAAAAACTCTCTGAGTGTACTACAAGAGGGTACCAGGTGCATGTACAGTGAATTTGGTCAATGTCACCCTTTGCACCCCTGAGTTACAGGGGCAGTCGCTTTTCAGCAAGGCTTTGCCAGAAAGTGACAGTAAAATTGGTCAGTACGTGTCACCCTTTAATGGAGTTCTTGAAACTGTAAGTGCAAATCAGAGAATGAACAGCAAATCTCACACAAAACAGAATGGAGAATGATTTGACCTCAGAAATAGTTTTTTTTACAACTTCAATAATGAGTAAAAAAAAAAAAACTTACAATGTATGAATCTAGTATTTCCAGCCCCTGGTAGTGTACGATGAGGGTATTTTCTGCCCCAAAATAACTAGGCTCACATGTTGAAAAAGGTATTTCACCTGGAATGAAGTGTAATCATCACAATGTACCTGTTTGACAATGTCATATGAACCTGTTCTGACCTCTGCCCACTTGTGATACATAATAATTTCAGCCATACATTTTGATGGAAAACAGATTTATTTTAAACAGACAGTGGTGCAGACAGTCAAACTGAACAGGACTGAACAGACAGGCAGGCAGACGGACGGACAGATGGACAGACGGACAGACAGAATAGACAGACAGACACACACACACACACACACACACACACACAACACAACACACACACCACACACACACCACACACACACACACACACACACACACACACACACACACACACACACACACACACACACACACTACTGGCATGCAGCACAAATGTATTCCCTCTTGGATAACTTAGGGTAGCGTGCGCAGTTCTGGTGGAACCACCGTGGGCACCTGTCACACCCGATCTAAAAAAAAAGGATTCCTTTTATGTTTTGTATTATGAAGCTTTCGGACGAGTAGCTCCATATACGCATTAATGACCTGTAATTGACAAAAACAACCACTTTCGAACCACTTTTAGAGGGTAAAATACAAAAAGAAAAGGAGTTGTTTATGTCTACCTGAAAGTATTTACAATAGGTCAACAATAAAGGAAAAGAGTGTTAAACACCTCACCTCACTTTCTAACTCCCTTTGTGGAGCGGTGTTATATATGTCCTCAAAAAAAATCTTATAAGGGCCAACCTTAGAAAGGAGGACATAAACCCTCTTGCCCTCCCAGGCATCTTTGACATCTGGAAAAGGACATTTTAAAGTTGTATGAAATTCTGTAAGGGCATGTTTAATTGATATCCATCCATCCATCCATTCATCCATCCATCCATCCATCCACCCAACAAACCAACCAACCAACCACAAGCGTGCTGACAGGGTTGTCCAATGTGGAGTTTGATGATGTGGGGAATGTAGGGTATAACCTGAAATGGCAGAAGCCCTCTTCGGATCAGTGGCTGGTGGAGCAGAGGAGGCGGCTGCTGATGGTGGAGCAGAGGAGGCGGCTGCTGATGGTGGAGCAGAGGAGGTGGCTGCTGATGGCGGAGCACAGGAGGCGGCTGCTGATGGTGGAGCAGAGGAGGCGGCTGCTGATGGTGGAGCAGAGGAGGTGGCTGCTGATGGTGGAGCAGAGGAGGCGGCTGCTGATGGTGGAGCAGAGGAGGCGGCTGCTGATGGTGGAGCAGAGGAGGCGGCTGCTGATGGTGGAGCAGAGGAGGCGGCTGCTGATGGTGGAGCAGAGGAGGCTGCTGATGGAGGAGCAGAGGCAGTGGGGGCCGCAGCGGAAGACGCGAGCTTATGAGGTACTTGGGGCTGTTGCTTGATGTGCTTCTTCAGGTGATCAGTGTTGATCTTCGGGAAGACACGCCCCTTCTCATTTTGAAGATCAGCACTTTTGTTTTGAATCGAAACAATCACGAAAGGCCCCAAGTAATCCTGCTCCAGCTTCCCTCCTATTCGTTGCTGGCTCCTCACATTGAGCCTCCATACTTTATCCCCCACATTGAATTGTGGGGGGTTTGTGGATGGGCGACTCTTCTTCTTCTCCCCTTTGCCAATGTTGTCACGAGCAGCCTGCAGAGCATCACTGAGCTTCAACACGTCGTCCGTCGGGCTCTCATTCCCTACTGCTGTCTCCAAACTGCTGTCAATCTTTAGAAATAAGACTTATATGAACACCACATAATACTATATATTATGACATTATATAAAGCCATAGTTACAACATAAAATACCATGTAGTCCTCAGGGACCTGGGAAGGGTAACGGCTCCTCTCCAAACATCAAAAAGTATGGGGAATACTTGGTAGTAATTTGGGTCTTCATCCTCAGCCCAAACATCACAGCACTGAGATGCTGGTCCCAGGTGTCTGGCCTCTCCCCGACAAGTTTCCTCAGTGCTCTGAAATGGAATGAGAAACAAAAACGTTGTTCACAAGTGCTGAAATACAAGTGTTCTGGTTATGACGGCCGTCTTCTGGACAGACGGCCGTCAGTAGCAAACCAGGTGTCATTTTAGTCACAGAAGTCGAGAAAGCCAGTAAAACATGGGTCAGGTAAACAATACAAGATTGAAAGGAGTGGAGTCCTGCACACTGAGAGAACTTGCTTCGTGTCTATTCTTATCAGGTGCGTTGTCTGTACAATGCTATTTTGTGATCACCTTAAAATTATTGTTAGCAACATATTCAATCATCAATGAGTTGATTTGATAATTGAGAGAAGAAAGTTCAGTACAAGCTCTCTGCAAGAAAATATACGTACAGTAATATGCAGCAGCATTACTCACCTCATTACTCACCCCTTCATCCTCTCCACCAGCCCATTAGTCTGGGGATGGTAGGGGGCACACAGGCTTCAATTAATCCCAAGGATTTTGCAGATGTTATTATTGATCTGTGATTGTGAAAGAATTGTATACAGTGAATTATAATTTCAGTATGCTTCACAAAATATTGCTTGCAGCAAGATTAAGAGTAATGCCATTGTACCTCATTTACAAATTCCTTTCCTTGATCAGTGAGGATCCGCTTGGGAGCCTCAAACTGATAGAAGAATTGCAGGATGCAGTCTGCCACCTCATTCGCCCTTTTGGATGTGAGCGGGTAGGCCTGAGGCCATTTGGTGAGATAGTCAATCATGACACAGATGTACTGGTTTCCTCTTTCTGTTGTTGTGAGTTTTCCTATGAGGTCCATCCCAACCAGCTCAAAGGGGTGTGTTACCTAGAAGACAAATCATTTTAATTTACTACTGTCAACAAATAGATATGTTATAGATGAGGATAAGCTAGGGGAAGCCTAGACAACAGACAGAGAAATTAAACGTTGTGCAAATTCATGCAGGACACAGAAGTCATCAACCCCAGCTGTAGTCTTCTGACGGGCAGTTGTTTAGTCTTTACCCAATCAGTCATTTTCCCACAATAGGTGGTGTATTTAAATCTAGGCTGTTACACAGATCTTCCTTTAATAACTGCTGCATTACAGTAACTACAAGGCTGATGACAAAGCTTGCTTCTGCCACCCCAGCCTCCACTAGCTCAATCTGAGTCTATGTGGAGGGTTATGCATTGTGCTCCCTAGAGTGACATAGCATGCACTTGTCAATTCCAGGAAACTTTCAGGAGGATAGCCCTCAGTGCCAAGTCTAACTATATACCATTTTTTGCTATGAATAGTTTTAATCAAAGTGTTACTGAATGAAGAGAACAAACCAGATATCACAAGACAGGCACAGAGCCAGACAAAATGAAAAAAGGGTACAGGTACAAGTTGAATGAATTTTGGAAAAAATAAGGATATTTTACAATGATCGGTGTGACTGTTGGATCCTCCTTTGAAGGTCCACTGGCCTGGCATTCTACACACTGTGCCACCTGTACAAGATGGAAATAAGGTGAAAAAAATGTGCAGATACACAAATTACCTGAAGCATTGTCAGAAGACTACATTTGTTTGTCTTTTGTCACCATTGAAGGCAAACTGGCTGCGGTCAAGCCAGCCGTTCCTTCGATCACCGTGGTCAAATGAGCCGCACTTACATTTCGAGTGGAAAAATATTCTCAGCATTACGGTAGTAGCGGAGAAACCGCGTATTCACTTCCGGTTTTTCAAAATAAATGTATTAAGAACCGTAAGCTATAATTAAAACCTACATTTAAATGACATATGTTGTATTACAGTGTTTCATACGCCCATGATGAATGGAAAACTTAATATCAAGTATCTTTATTGCAACAATGTGGACAAATGCCAAACTAAAAGTCCCATATTTGTGCTTCCAAGTGGCATGTTTTGTTATATTTGAACTGCTGTAAAATCACTTTACTCAATATTCCCTGGCTATGGGTGGTATATTTGACTTCTACACATGTAGGACTACCCCCACACTCAATATCAATCATTGTTACTGTACCATTCTGGAGATATTCAACAATAAAAGCCCCATATGTGTACCTTCAGATAGCACAATTGCATGTATTTGAACTACTGTAAAATCACTTTGCTCAATATTCCCTGACTATGGGTGGTATATTTGACTTCTACACATCTAAGACTACCTCCACACTCAATATCAATCATTTTTACTGTACCATTTTGGAGATATTATACAATAGAAGTCCCACATGTGTACCTCCAGATAGCAAAATTTCATATATTTGAACTACTGTAAAACCACTTTGCTCAATATTCCCTGACTATGGGTGGTATATTTGACTTGTACACATGTAGGATTACACCCACATGCAATATCAAGCATTTTTACTGTGACCACTTTGGAGATATTCAACAATAAAAGTCCCATATGTGTACCTTCAGATAGCACAATTGCATGTATTTGAACTACTTTAAAATCACTTTGCTCAATATTCCCTGACTATGGGTGGTATATTTGACTTGTACACATCTTAGACCACCCCCACAGTCAATATCAATCATTTTTACTGTACAAATTTGGAGATATCCTACAATAAAAGTCCCATATGTGTACCTTCGGATAGCACAATTTCATATATTTGAAGTACTGTAAAATCACTTTGCTCAATATTCCCTGACTATGGGTGGTATATTTGACTTCTACACATGTAGGACTATACCCACATGCAATATCAATCATTTTTACTGTACCATTTTGGAGATATTATACAATCAAAGTCCCACATGTGTACCTTCAGATAGCACAATTTCATATATTTTAACTACTGTAAAACCACTTTGCTCAATATTCCCTGACTATGGGTGGTATATTTGACTTGTACACATCTAGGACTACACCCACATGCAATATCAAGCATTTTTACTGTACCATTTTGGAGATATTCTACAATAAAAGTCCCACGTGTACCTTCGGATAGCACAATTTCATATATTTGAACTACTGTAAAATCACTTTGCTCAATATTCCCTGACTGTGGGTGGTATATTTGACTTCTAAACATCTAGGACTACACCCACATGCAATATCAAGCATTTTTACTGTACCATTTTGGAGATATTCTACAATAAAAGTCCCACGTGTACCTTCGGATAGCACAATTTCATATATTTGAACTACTGTAAAACCACTTTGCTCAATATTCCCTGACTATGGGTGAAACATTGTCATTATACTTCGAATAATGACACAATAATGTTGACAAAATTTCACACAAATGTTTAATAACATGTTATCAAATAAGCATAAAATGCTACACAATTTTTTTATTTGTCACACAAAATGCAATGCCAGTCCACCATCTTTTTCTGTTGCAGCTCTGCTGTGTCCATTTGTAGGCACTGTATGTGGAACCACCTGCAACAGCAGTCACACTGAATCTGTAAAAGGGAGAAAAAGTACATACTTTTAACTGCAATAAACCAATGGAACGTACTGTGTGTGTGTGTGTGTGTGTGTGTGTGTGTGTGTGTGTGTGTGTGTGTGTGTGTGTGTGTGTGTGTGTGTGTGTGTGTGTGTGTGTGTGTGTGTGTGTGTGTGTGTGCACTTAAGCCAAAATTGGGGACATTTTTTGGAATACACACCAGTTGATTGGGGACGGCTTTCCAATTGGGGACAAAAATTACCGTCCCCATTTAGATTTCATTATAGTCATTATCCACATGCTCCAAGATGCATTTCTGTCCTAAAATCGTCGCTGTCCCCTAAAATGACTTATTTCAGATTTTGTGTGTGAGTGTGTGTGACCAACCCCCCCATCCCCCCTCCCCCTCCTCAATCTGTGTATAATCCTGAACACTGCCCCTAGTGGAAGTGTATGGAACTACATGTCCCCGATTTCACTATAAATTCTCTGATAAAAGTGTATCTCCTCGCCTTGTTAAATATAACAAATCAGTTGCTTTTAAGGTTGTCATCCAAGCAAAATGCAACCCGATATATAATACATTTATATCATCAACTTGTGATTATTTTTTGATTATACATTTTATTTTATGGCCCTTTTACAATGGTAAACATATTCCATCCACAAGCCTAATATAAATCATTTAATATTAGCGTAGACTGTAAATACATCCTATCCCCTTCAGTATAAATTGAAATGATGTAAAACAGAGAAAATACCAGCTTTAGCAGCTTTCTAATTACACTGGTAGCATATCAATTTACATAAAGAACAATTTACTAGTGTGAAAGTACTGTATGTATAACTACAAAATACATATAGGTAAATATACTTAAATAATAAATCATCCACTGAAAAGAATTTAAGATATGGTCGTCCAAGTGTGCTGCCATTGCTATGTGGTGTCAGAAAACTGATTCACGGCGAAGTCAGAGAAGAACTCTAAAAAGATTTGAGTGATGTCGGGAAATCCTGAATTCTGAATTTCCAGGAGCTCAGCACTCTACAGTTGGATCTCCCATCATGTGGGATGGTATGACACGTCTAGGTGAGTTTGCAATAATTTTATTTCTTAATTTGGTTTATAGATTAAATTCTTCAATCATGTGCTTGAAACAGTGATTTAATAAAGATCACAGAAAACTGTAAGACTAAACATTTATATTTAACTAAACTTGCTAGCTTGCTTGCAATCCCCATATACTTCTTTGAGTCCATCTCATGAAAAATGGGAGCAAAAACAAAAGTGTTGCGTTCATATCTTTGTTCAGTATACTAGAGCAGGGGTGTCCAAACTTATTTTAAAGAGGGCCAGATTTGACAATTTGAAGATGCCCAGGGGCAAATACTAATATTTAAAAAAAAAACTAAAAAAAAACAATAAAAGTTACATACAAATGCAATTCACGTCTGGAGTCCAATAACAGAATAAATTGTATGAACACGTTAAACTGAATGAAGTTCATACAAATCTGAACCTCATGTTCATTTTAAACATCACTTATTTTGAGTAATGCAAAGTCTGTGAACATTTAAGTTTAAAACGTTTCACTCTGTCTCTTCTCTTAGTACTTCTCAAGTA
The DNA here is from genome assembly GCA_900291075.1 of Melanogrammus aeglefinus. NCBI lineage: Eukaryota > Metazoa > Chordata > Actinopteri > Gadiformes > Gadidae > Melanogrammus > Melanogrammus aeglefinus. The sequence goes on along the minus strand of OLKM01005612.1, from coordinate 2,702 downwards.
ATATTTAGTGTCACTAGTGTCACATCTACATATATGTAACAGCAGCAGTTATGTCCTTAGAGGTTCAGATGCTTCGTTATGTTACAATAAAAGACAAATCTTCAGCCGTAGAGTATCTGACAATCCTAGCAGGCCATACATATATATTGTATATGTAATAAATAATTAATAATATATTAAAACAATGAAGCTTTGGGCCGCATGAAATCTGGCGGCGGGCCGAGATTGACCCCAGGCCTTATTTTGGACATGATATGGGCAAAAAAATTTTCGGTGTCTTAGCAAATACACACTTCATAGCATCAAATCAGAAAAATCAAGTAAAAACAGCAAACATAGGTATTGCTAGTCAGTTTTGTTTAACCCTGTGTTTACACCGTTTTGTTGGTGTAACACAAATCTATTCAAAGTAATGTAGTTAGCTTAGAAAGTTAGCGGGCTATTTTGGCTCTAAGAAGAAAGCTTGTGATTGGTACATCTTGCATCAGGGGGGACTCTTCATTTAGTTAGTCCCACCCGAGAGTTGGAATGTAATCTAAAAAAATGTCCTACTTTAGTTTTTTCTTTCCCCCTTTTTGACTAAAGTGATTTTAATATGTAATAGTAATAAATGTTTCAAATTCGATGTATTTTCCACTAACGTTATATATAGCACACCTCAAAATCACCCCTCTCCCATCCCCATAGTTGGTATGAGATCCAGAAGACGCGCGTACAGTTTTCCCGCTGTTAACGGAGCAGAGCAGACGCAGTTAGACACAACAACGACAGGTAATTATGTGTGTCAGAAGTGCCTGTAGAGCATCAACGCTACTGTAGAACATATTCACATAAAATTCAGCGAGTTATACGTAACTTTATACTTGCTAAATACATTTTCTATTCCTATTTTGCATTGTTTTGCCTCGCTAGCTAAAGTTCGCTAAACATGTGTAGCATGCTGTTCAGTACTGAAGCAGGGCAGAGCTGTGTGAAGTTCAATGGCAGAGTAAGATAAGACATTCATTTTAACATTATTTTAGAGGGAAAAGACAGCAAAGACTAAAGGTTTTAGAGGTTGAGAGAAATCGATGTATTTTCCACTAACGTTATATATAGCACACCTCAAAATCACCCCTCTCCCATCCCCATAGTTGGTATGAGATCCAGAAGACGCGCGTACAGTTTTCCCGCTGTTAACGGAGCAGAGCAGACGCAGTTAGACACAACAACGACAGGTAATTATGTGTGTCAGAAGTGCCTGTAGAGCATCAACGCTACTGTAGAACATATTCACATAAAATTCAGCGAGTTATACGTAACTTTATACTTGCTAAATACATTTTCTATTCCTATTTTGCATTGTTTTGCCTCGCTAGCTAAAGTTCGCTAAACATGTGTAGCATGCTGTTCAGTACTGAAGCAGGGCAGAGCTGTGTGAAGTTCAATGGCAGAGTAAGATAAGACATTCATTTTAACATTATTTTAGAGGGAAAAGACAGCAAAGACTAAAGGTTTTAGAGGTTGAGAGATGACAGGTGGGCTATTTTTGATGACAATAGGTGGAAAAATGATTCAGATAGACTTATTTAAGAATAATCAGTGTTTCCCATACATAGACCAATCTGTGGCGCAGCGCCACAGATTGGTCTATGTATCTTATTCTTATTTTCTATATATTGTAGTGGACATTATGGACACAATTCCCCATACTGTATGTTACATTTATTTCCCTTGATCAGCTACGCTGGTGTTATGCTGATCATCAGACGTGCCTTCTGCACGACATGTTAATGTGTTAGCGTGTTCCAATATAAGGGACGCTGTCTCTTTAATGAAGCGGACCTGCTGGTTGAGATGACAACGGCGCGGTGTGTTTTTCCGGCTTTGAGAGTGCAACAATAAATGACACTCCGTTGCGTTGTCAACGTGAGAAATTGCTTCTTCTTTTATTAAATCACTATTTCTACAATATAATATAATTGAAGCATTATAAGCAGCGGCAGTTAAGCTGGGTGAACCCTGCCCGAACTTCCGGGAAATTTGAATTTCGCTCGGCAGTTTGGGCTGGATACCCTCAGGTCTACTTTCGCTGCTCGATTGCCAGAATCTTTGGCTCCAATCAGAAACGGCCATTCTCTCCTGGCACGCTATGCGGTACGTCGAGTAAACATAGAATCGCAACGCAGTTGTGCAACACAACATGGCACCACCGAGAGAATCAAAGATTCGACCTGCTGGCTTCGTTGAGATTAAAAGGCAAGCATTGAAAAACAGCAAAAATCCCGCTCTGCACGCCATAGACAATAAAAGTGCAAACCATAGCAGAATGACACGGTTCCATGGTTCCTGTTCCGTTAGAAGATGCGTTGTCGCTCTGCAAGCACCATCGAAAGTTGCTCTGATAGGATGTAGACTATCCAATGCGTCAGATCATTTGAACGATGCCATGACGCTTCTTGAGCATAAAAAAGCCAGCTTCCCCAACTAATTCACCGAGAATGATGAAGCTTAGTATGGGAGAAAAACCAGACAAGCGGCAGTACTAGCACAGGTCAAAAAACGAGAACACACAAAAAATATATTGGCGGCATCTATTCCCATTAAGATAAACCCCCCTCCTCACCCACACAAATTCATTGATTATTTGAGCTTTCACAGAAAGAAAAATATATTCTTGAATCAATTAATCACAGAGCCTATAATAATTAGTCAATTTTTTA
>OLKM01005611.1:0-16583 GCA_900291075.1 Melanogrammus aeglefinus | reverse complement strand
CGAAATTTCATGGAACCCACTCATCCAATCGCACTCCCAGTGAAAATGCCGACCATTCTCGTTCATAATGTATTCCTTGAGCAGACTCTCATCGAGCGGAAGTACACGCATCGTCTAATAACGCCACACACACACACACACACACACACACACACACACCAACACACACACACACAACACAACACACACACACACCACACCACAACACCACCCACACAATATTTTAACGTGATATGAACTCCATATTATATCACGTGGCTTCTGGGATAATGGGATGTTTGCTTGCCAGAGGTAGTTGAAATGAACAAGTGAAAGTCAAGTACTACAGATGTCATTATCTTTTAAGATTTAGATAGGCCTATATATCGACGTTTCCGTGTTTGTGCACATGCTGCTTTTGTCTGTGTGTGTGAGTGTTTGCTAGTATTACCTTTTGCACAGGATTAAACAGGAATACATTTTGGTTAAAGTCCGTCCTCTCCAGAAGTTTATTCGCTGACATCAGTTCAAAGCCAAGCGGTATCGCCAACGGCCAGCACGGGCGGGGGTGACTGTACACAGTCAAGCATAATTCGTTGTCGCGCTCTGCTGCTGTAAACCCCACTTGTCACCGGACCCATCCACGCCATTCAGCACTGTCTGATCACAATATCATCCTTGATCTTATCTGTGAAATGCAAGAAATAATAGAAATACCTTTCAAATGTTAATTTGAAAATACCCGCTTGACAATTAGGGCAACGTGCCGGTGAATTATGTATTTAAATTAACATGGTGTGCTCGTAGGAAGGAATATATCAAGTAATTCTTTTTGTTACTGCCCAACAAGCTGATGCACTAGCCAAAGTAATAGGCTATACGTAAGCTGCGTCAGCGCGCATTGAAATAATGGTCATAAGGGGAAAACCTAGGCTCCCTCACCTGACGAGAAAGCAGCATGGGTTGGCAATGAGCTGTCAAGATGTTACTCTAGAGGTCGTCAGTCAGCACGCTTCCAGCTCGATGCGTGTCACGTGGGTTATTATAGTGCGGTTGATATAGTGCCGCGTACCGTTTAATGATTACTATGCTGCTATGGATTGTGCCTATGAAAGAGGTTTGATATTCCAAACAAAGGAAGGGCAATTAGGCCAACAGCATTGCGGCAGGAGAATTGTTGAAGTTTTTGCAACCCTTTGAAAAACAAGTTGGTCAAATAAAAATTACAAACTTTTTAACGGAATAGAGCCAGCAAGAAGTGAGAACTCTTTCAATTCACCTTGCTCTATTTTATATGACCATCTCATGCATTGAGGCCTTGAAGGTGCTTAGCCCTGCTTTCAAGGACCAGTGCCAGCATCATGGCCGCACTGCAGCGGGCGAGAGGTGCCCACCGTCAGCGGAGAAGGCTTGTCCCCGTCGAACAATCAAACGCCTTCCTTCGATCTCCTCAGTTCGGGTGCCCGGTGTGTTTTCCTGGCTTCTCAGATAAACACCAGCAATAAAAACCTTAAAATGAAAATCAGAGATAGGATGTTTAAGGAGAAAACATCAGCCTATGTTGTTGTGGCTAGGCGAGAATGACTGTGTCTTGATGAATTCTTTAGTGGAAGGGCCAGTGCCTCAGATCTGCCTGTAGTAGGTCTATTAAGTTTCATGAAATGTGGATGGCGTTCATATCACACCTAGTCCCCCAGAGTTAGACGCCAGCACATTCTCATTCCTACTGTAAATCGACAAAAGACACTTGTTGTCCTTATTAAGGTGCTAGAAAACACCAAAGAGACAGACAGTAAGAGGAACGTTTACAAAGAACAAGGTGGAAAAAGGAGAGAGGAAGAGTCATGCAGATGCCCAAAAAAATATTTTAGAGAAAGAGAGAGAGAGAGACGAGAGAGAGACGAGAGAGAGAGAGAGAGAGAGAGAGAGAGAGAGAGTGAGAGAGAGAGAGAGGAGAGAGAGAAGAGACGAGAGAAATTGAATATATTTCAAAGGACAGGCTAGAAAACGTGCGATGAAAAACCATGTTAGGAATGCCTACTCACGGTTTTGTGTGGGCCATTATTTGGCTTAATTCTTCCCAAGAGTTGCTCTTACACTGGGTCCCAAAGTTTACAGCGCTGGGCTCTAGGCCTACTCCTCATCAGACGCTGTATGTTATACAGAAACTGACACTGCCTCTCAGTGTGTGGTGAATGTTTGTGTGTGTGTGTTGTGTGTGTGTGTGTGTGTGTGTGGTGTGTGTTGTGTGGTGTGTGTGTGTTGTGTGTGTGTGTGTTGTGTTGTGTGTGTGTGTGTGTGTGTGTGTGTGTGTGTGTGTGTGTGTGTGTAAGAATATTGCAACATTCTTAGATGTCAGCAGTATTGCTCATATCGTTACTTTCTTCCCCATACCGTCCCCCCTGATGTCACTTTGAGGCCTATATAACTTTTAGTGGTAAGAAAAATAGAACAAAATAGCACAATAAAAAAATAGCACAATAAAGAAAAAAAGAAAAAAAAAGAAATGGCTATATTATACTTTCAGTACATACTGCACAGAAACCTCCCTAGATGGCGCAATCTGATTGGTTCGCTATCTCGGGATAATCTTCATTATCCACTACGAAACTTCGGGATAATTGATTGTGTCGCATAATGGCGGTTGATCGCTTCAACTTTAAGTGAAACGTTGATTGCCTTATAGTATCGCCAAACCTCCAAATCCATTTGTAAATCTTGTTTAGTTGACTTTGGCGTTAATAAATTATACTTTCTAATGCTCGTTTTTTCAGCTCTAAAAGAGCAGTAAAGTTTCAAACTGCTGTGTCGGAGCATGAGTTCGCTCCAAGATGCCATTGCTCGAATTTTGTAAATTGCCTTAGGCGACGGTCATGGGTGAGTGCAGTTAACCATTTCACGCTATGAACATTAAAAAATAAACCTATGAAATCTAGTTTTGGCTTGTTTTGATTATGTTCCCGTGTAGTATGTAAAACAATTATTTTCCTCAGGCTCTGTGGATAGTGGTAAATAGTCCACATTTACCACTATCCACTTCGCCTTTGGTGAATCGATTCACAGGAAACTCGACTGAACTGGGAGGAGTCGTTCGCGAATCAGCCTAGTTTCCAGTAGGGGTGAATCACATCATGGAATGCACGCCATTGCACGGTTCTCAGCTGAGTCAGTCAGACTCATTGGAATCAGTGCTGAATCGAATGGTGAACGAGACGAACGAGAGAAACTGAACCAGTTCGGTTCGTTCGTTCTAAAGACTCGTTCATTCAAACCGGTTCGCGAACGAACGAGTCAACACTAATAGGGAACACCTGCGGCGGCGAACGAGGAGAGAGGTATCATTTAAAAATGATCCCCAAGCAGAGTTGAAGCCGGGAGAAACAGGAGTACCCCAGAACTACGGACGGACAAGCAGATGGAAGTGACCCTTCCCAACAGGCCCCAAGGAGGTCGCACCCCAGCCAAGGACCGATCGGCGTGAATCGGAACGCTGACGGGATCGACCCCCCGCTCCCCGAAAGAACCGAACATTGACCCCCCTTTTTCCCTTGCTCACGGACTCAGCGAATTATTTCTCGTTTCCCCACGGTGGGATCCACAACCACGTGGGTTTTTGAGTTACCCCGAATAAATGCCCTCCCGGGCTTTGAACCAGCCATGAAGTGTGGTGATTCCCTGTATAACCGAGACATTCCTGGGCCCGGGTTGCCACAGTCTATTGTTTGCTGAGTGTGTGTGTGTGCGTCCGTGCGTGCGTGCGTGTGTGTGTGCGCGTGTGTTTGTTTATTGTATGTATTGTTGGGTGTCACGGTCCGTCCCTTGGTTTTACCATTCACCTGCCTGCCACCCTGATCTGTCCTAATTAACCCAACCACCTTCACCTGTGCTCCCCCTATATCAGTCCTCTCCTTCCAGGCATTCCCTGCCAGATTGTCTCTTGTGTTTCACAGTGCTTTCCCGCGACTTCAAATCCTGACCCACCTCCTGACCTGTTCTCTGATCCCTGCCTGCCTGTCTATCCTGCCTGCTGCCCAGCCCCTGTTGGTCTGTCTGCTCCTCTGCCCCCGACTCCTGATCAACCAGCCTGCCTCCCTTGCTTTTCGACCCCTTCGCCTGCCTGACCTCCCGATTGCCGTCGCGTCCCTGTCTGTCTGTTCACCCGTTCCCTACTGCCCATCTGCCCTCCCGTTGCCGACCTCTGCCTGCTGCCTACTCTCTGCCTTGCTGATCCAGCATCTTGAATAAACTCTTGCTAATCTGCTCTCAACGCTTGTCGTCAGTCTGTGCACTTGGGTCCTGCCAAACGCTGCCGTTACAGTTGGGTATGGATACACCCTGCTGCTCCTCCACATGTGAAGTTCCTACGGAAAAGTAAAGTCATTTGAATTTGAATTGAAGTTAACTTTCACTTGTGCGGAAAAATTGCACAAAATCTGAATTCCTTGTTCCTCTTTGAGTCCAACGTGACCCTGATGTGTTTGAGCTCACCAATCTTGCAAATATTTAATGTGAAGGTCAAATATCCTTTTGTAAGAAGTTAGTTTTCTTGCCAGGTAAATTTCTGGCAGGAAGGGAAGATACCTTCCTAATGTCCTGCCTTCCGGTGTGGGGATCAGGCAGCTGCCATGATTTGAACAGTCAGGAAAGAACAAAAGTAGAGCTGGGAGAGCCACATGGAGAAACATAGAATGTGTGACTGCAAATGATGGTAGAATACCTATTAAAGGTCAATGTATTGTGTAGTAGCACAGTATCATAACACGGTGGTTAACAAAATATATGCAAGTATATTCAAGTAACGACAGAATAAAACAAAACAAGATTAACTAAAAGCAATAGAAAATAAATGGGGTTTTTAATTTATATTTTAAAAAGAAGTTACAGTTGGAGAAGATTTTCATTTCTGTTGGTAGTTTTGTTCCAACAATGAACAAGCATTTATGGCTTAAATGCCATTTCACCTCTTCTTAGACCTGACCCTAGGCATAAGGGCACCGGTGTAAGATCTAAGTGACCTGTTTAGGTTTTTAAAGACTTAATATCTGAGAGATGTATTCTGGGCCCCAGGCCATCGAGTGTCTTAGGGGCGCACTCACACTAGGCAAGTTTGCCTGTTCCCGTGCTCTGCAGGAAGATTCAGCACGATTCCCCCCCTCCCCACTCCCCGCTGGTCACACTGCTCTCAAAGGCCGTGGCCTGAGCACGAGTGCACCTTCATTACATTATGTCATCACGTCGTAATACGATATAAATACGTCATCACCAAGCGTGGCCTCCGCTGCGACTGAATGCTGTCGTCGGCCCAAATTTGGAGTAAACACTCGACTTCACTATCACACCAACGTCGTGAATCGCTTGCCTCCATTTGTTTAAAAATGATTGTTGTGGGGAAGAGAAGGGCATGGACCTATAAAGAAGGAAGGCTCGGCGAAAGGACGTCATCCAGCTCACGTTGCGTATCCGCGCGTGTGCCGCGTGTTCATCTCATTAGCAATCTGTTACTTTGGCCACAGTGTGGAGTGCAGATGTGTTCGGCTGCCAGATCGGGCTCGGGGAGTCCCTAGATGCGCAATAATGACGCACTTCCTGTTAAATAATGTAATTAAATGTGCATTGCGCGTCATCTCCAGTAGCATTCAGTACAGAATTCATCCTCAATTCACCATGGGATCTAAACATGCCGTTTTTCATGGATTTACATTTAGCTATTCCTCAGTTGTATCAATGTATTGTCTTATTTATTCTGTTTTGAATGAGCAAATAAAATCTCATCAATCATATGACTGTCCAAGTTCTTCATTTTTCAGTTAATAGAAACCTAGAAAATACTGTCTTAATATCTAACTTTAACAATGCCATTCCCTTACTTTAACATGTGAAAATAAAAAATATGCATTCATCAGTGCTTCTAGACGTGTTTCCTATGGCTTTTTGTGAGAGAACGGGCTACGTTCAATGAAGTCAAAACCCAAAACTGATGAGCACTGTTTATAAACAACCCATCCGGGTTTTTGCCCGTTTGCTTATGTCGATACGTCAAGTGTCGATACGTCATCTGTAAGCGCAGGACCCCAAGCAGATCTGGCAGCTGAACACATCTGGTACTCACACCGGCACACCTCTCCCAAGTGCCCCGTGGCCAAGGGGCTGTTCCCGTGCTGGAATACGCGGATGGCGTGTGTTCACACTAGCCAAACGTTTTAGACCTTTAGTATGCAAATGAGCTCGGGCACAGGGCCGCGGCCCTAGTGTGAGTGGCCCCTCAAAGATGATAAGGAGGACTTTAAACTCAATTCTTGTACTGGAAGCCAATGCAAAGACCTGAGGATTGGTGTGATGTCTTCTCTTTTTGGGGATTTTGTTAAAAATTCTGGCAGCAGCGTTGTATGGTGTTGGTTTCTATTTTGCAGCTTTAGACTTCCTTTAAATGACTTTAGAACATTATTCCTGCCAAAAGTACTTTGAATAGAATTTGTGTTTGAATGGTCAAATAAAGGTTGCCTTCCCTTTCCCTTTCCATATTGTATTCACATATCAGTGCTGCCGCAAATGAGGATGTTTTATACATAAGATGTTGTATACATAAAGTAAGCAGCTGATTGAATCATTGAACCCTTAAACAATGTATCATAACTTGACACTGTCCTATCAAAATGCTTGAAAAATGAAATGAATCAACTTCATTTTATCAGAATTTCAATCTGGCTTTAGAGAACTGCACTGTACTGGGACTTAATCAATCCTATCCTGGGTCGGTCGGCTGGGCGAGGGTGTGTGTTGCACGACCTGAAACACTCTGAAGGATACAACACTGATGTGCTCAGGTTGCATCGCCACAACTGTCTATAAAACCTCCAAAACGTGGTGCAACAACATTCTAACCATCACAAAGCAATCACAAATTCAGTTGAAGTCTGATGACCTGCGGGAAAACTGGAAGTGAGTCTGGTAGCCTGTGCTTGAATTGTATCACATATCAGTGACGCAATCGTTTATCACATAATGGGTTATGCAACACAATTCTACTTAACACAACGCAATCAAAATTCTGCTGTATTGTCTCATCATTTCTCAATAGTAACTGACATGTACCTGGCAATACCATGGAAACAAACAAGGCTTCCTTTTACAGTACAGTTTCATCATACTTACTTGTAATTTGTCATGTTTTACGTTGCAGAACGTACATGGTGCAAGTTTCAGTTTACTGCATGGACTGGAATGTATCAATTACAGATTATGTGGTAATAACGCTCCGTACCCAGTATTTAAGAAGATGTACCATGACACTCGCTAACTACTAGGTCTCTAGAGACTACAGGCTAGCTGCTAGGTTAGCACTAGCTGCAGAGGCTACAGGATAACTGGCTGTGTGTCTGAACAGCGGCTGGAGGCCCGTCTGTCCATCCTGCAGAGCGCTGTGGATGAGTACAACAAGGCCATGAATGAGTTCTCCTCAAGGTCCACCCACACACACACACACACACACACACACACACACACACACACACACACACACACACATACACACACACACACACACACACACACACACCATCATCATTGGCGATCACTCAGAGTCGAGTATTATGGTCCTCCGGACCTAGGGTATCCTTCTTGCGTGTCCTCAGATGGCTAAAGAGGCCAATTCTGGAGCCACATACTATATTGCAGTGTGGGCATGGATGTGAGGTGCCAGGGGGAGGGATTGGGGAGGCCTGTTTGGTGGTGAACCTCTCCTTCCTTTGCTGCTGCTTGAGTTTTGCAGCCTGTGGGAGTTGGTCCTCATGGAAAGTGGCATACAGTTTATATCGTGTTTTATTGCACAATTAGCGCATTTTGCATTTTTGCATTGTGGAATTATTCCTCTAGTGCATCAACAATCTCCATATGTACAGGACCTTGTTTCAAGCCGGGATGTAGCAAACAGCTTTAAAAAAGCGCTTTTTCAGGGGCGGCGATGATAGGGAATAGAACAGTGACATGAAGCCTAGTTGGGCGGTGCAGCGCGCTGCCGTGCGTCTAGTCAGGGGGGTACTGATGAGGGGGGGTGAGCGGGTACTGATGAGGGGGGGGGGGGGGGTACTGGTGAGGGGGGGGTTCAGCTTAATGGCGTTAGATATTACCCCAAGTATGGATACTAGACCCCCCCCCCCAGCTTCCCAATGATACCACAATTTCAAAAATCAACGGTGGGAATTTGGAGATATTTTAGCTTAAGCTTCACACATATCATGCGATTTTGCTATTTTGCTCAATTTCGTTGCGCCACCTAGTGGACAGCTTTGAAATGGCGTTAAATATTACAACTGATATGGACACTAGGGGTGCATCCGAATACTATGCTATACTATTTCTGTTCAGTGTCTACTACTTGACCGTTAATGTACTATGTTCTACAGCTATGCGAACAACGCCTCTGAACGCTTCATGCGATTTTGCTATTTTTTTATTTTATTACTGGATGTTTGGAGATTACGTATTTCCCAGATGCCGGCAAAATTAAAGTCACCTGCGATAATTTACCTTAGCTGGAGCCTCTGCTGGTGGCGGTCATCAGCCATCTAGACTTTTTATTTATTTTTTTCTTTTTCTTTTTTTAACCGCCTCCCCTCTGCCGCCCTTCCTTCATTGAAATGAATGGAGGCGGCGAGTTGCCGCGCGGCAGTGTGAAAGCAGCTTAAAGCCGAACACACATCGGCGCCGAAGCGGCGTGTCAAAAAGAACGCTCCCATTATTTCGGACGTACTAGCCCACACCGTCTGGCTAGACACACGCCCCGCTAGGCTTCACGCCACTGTTCTATTCCCTAGCGTTGCCGCCCCTGAAAAAGCGCTTTTTTAAAGCTGTTTGATAATTCCACTAGTTTCACTAGTTTAATAATTCCACAATGCAAAAAGAATGAGCAATGAAAGCAAATAAAGTGTGTTAAGTGACTGAACCATAAACAAAGTGCCCGACAGTACATAAAGTAACTATGCATTAATGTGACGATCATTGTAAGCACAAACAGAGGATCATGGGCATCAGGGCCATATGTAGTCATAACACAACTGGAATAACATTATGGTAGCCTATACCGACTAAGTTTGTTGATCTGCTTCTTTCAAAACATATCACATCGGTGCTGCAGCGTGCCGCTTCCTATTGGTGCTAGGGTGCTATTCATTCATAGGGTTAGTTGTCGTGAAATGGTATGGTTAGTAATAGGTTAAGGGTTAGTAATATGGTAATGTTAGTAATAGCGTTAGTGTAAGTGAAAGGGTAAGATTAGTAATAGGGTGAGGGTGATTAGAGGGTTAGAGTTAGTAATACGGAAAGGGTTGGTAATAGGGTAGGGTTATGCTTAAGAAATGGGTTAGTTTTAGTAAAAGAGCAAGGACAGTAATAGGATTTTTTCAGATTCTGTTAGGGTTACAATCCAACCCAAGTTCGAGACGCAGACAACAGAGGTTGAATTAAACGTGAGGTTTATTGTAGGGAGGATGAGAGCAGTAGGAAATAAACAGGAGGTGGACAGGCAAGGATGGATGGCAGGCAGGCAGCGCTACTGGCAGGTAGGCAGGTAGAGGAGCAGACAGGGTGGATGGCAGGCAGGTACGGGGTTGTGGATCCTGGGGCAAGGAGAACACAGAGATTAAGAACAGAAGGTAACATGGAGCACAAATGGATTAAGAAATTAGAAATTCTCAATGCCGAGACTGGTTATGTACCACTCTGGTTGAAACAACGATCTGTCGATGAGTGGGTGAAGAACCGGGGTTTAAGTAGGGCAGGATGATGACCGGAGATGGCAGGTGTACATGTCCAACAGGTGTAGAGCCGCAGAAAACTAGGGATCGTCTTGACCAAGAGGGGGAGACAGAGCAGAGCATCCGCTGGGTACGGCCACGGCCGTAACAGATCCAGACATCGTTATGTATCCCAAGAAGGGCCATTCATTATCCAGTTCATACACATGCCTCAAAAAACTTGAAACTCATAGACAAGTCAAGATAGTTACATGTCAGAGGCCACAGAGCAATGTGTCAGCACAAGGTTCATAAAGGGAGGTTTGTTTAAAGGAATGTACTTGTTATTTATAATGACTGCTAACAGCTTTTGATAGCCTAATAGTGGAAGGAGTTACTGACTTAGTGTAGACTAATGATTGATACAATGACATTAGATGGTGTCAAAGACACTTTTTTTGGTTGTCTTGTAGATCTTTCCCCTTTTCAGAGATGAACTGTTTTCAACCTTATGTTGGTTCTTCATAGAACTATTTAATGAAAGGTTCTTTAAAGAAATATTGAGTAACAGGTTCTCTGTGACACTTACCCTATTAGTAACCTTAACCTATTACTAACACTGACCCTATTATTAACCCTTACCCTATTATTGCCCCATATCCCAACCACAATATCTATACATTGGCCCCCACAATTATGTAAATGTCTTTATTACAATTAAACAAGAATAGATACAAAAATCCTGGCAAAACATTGATTCAATAACAACAAAATGGTGATCTGCAGAAGTGCAAAATGCATGGATATATGTCTATCAATACTACATTTAATATCAATAAGCCAGGCTTTACTCTAGCCTTGTGACATTGCAAAGAATTAAGGCAATGTTTGCATTTTCTTCACATTACTTGAAATTAATTTATTCATTAATTGAATCAGCGCTACAAATCATGGTATATTAAGAGAAGTGAAACCCTTGCTTGACTTTGCTAAATATATTTGTCAGTATAAGAGTGGGTGCCAGAGCCCTGTTGACAGCTATAGGTTTGATCACAACCTGTAGGGCATTACAATCCTCTCTATCCGAATATGTTGGGCATCAAGGGAAAATACGAGGGTGAAGTCTTGCGGACCACCAGCGTGGCGACTCCCTTCACGTCCTGGAGCCTGTCGGAGTCAAAGTCCACCAGGAACTCCCTAACACCCGGCCGCATGGGTGTGAATGACAGCTCCACAGACACACGCTGGCCTGGCGCGATGCTACCACTGAGGGGGAGAGAGACACAGACACACAGACATGATGGGCATATCTACATCACGGAGTACATATGTAGTAGTATTTACATTATCTCATGAGTATTATGAAGACTGAGAGCTGAGTACGGAGGGACAAGAAGATGAGGAGAAGAGTGGTTTAAGGCATGGATAGGAATATATGGAATATTGAAGAGAAAGGTAATATGACTTAACAGACTAATTGGCCCAAAAATATTATAATTTTGCATAAAATATCTATGAAAGTATTTTACACTGCATTTGATTAGTTTTATATACAAACATTGACAGCTCAATGCTAAACCCACTGTCAGGCCAGCATCAGATGTTTTTACATACTGGTGTATGTATGACAATTGATCACAAATTAAGAAAACCCTTCCATATCAGTTATGAGATATGTGTTATATGTTGCATGTCATTACTGATTTATTGATTTTTTTGGACAGATACTTACGAAATACGTATCTCTTTGGTGGGAAGTAGGCCAGCCCCTTCAACAGTGAACACTCCTCGGTTCAGTGGCACTGGCAATGGATTGGTAAAGGAGATGAAGGTGGTGATTTTCCTATTTAAAATCACCCAGCCAGGAACCTGGAGAAAGGAGGGATTAGGATGTTAAATGGGGGTGCACTCCACTCTATGTCCACACTGGCTTCTGGAGTGGGCAATGTTGTGGAAAAACTAACACTAAAGAGAGGAGCCTGACTTGAATTTAATCTTTTCAAATGACCTGACATCTGAACTTTTTTATATCTGCACATAAACTGGCAATAGTTTAATGTTAATCAACAGTTTTTTAGCTTTTTAGATATTAGTCATTCGGCACTGACACTTATATCAGCTAATGTCATAAAGGAGGAGGCTTAGCATCTTGCTCATGGATAGTAAACCCACCTTAATACTGAGTTTGGGCTTGCTCAGTGGGATGTTGACCATCTCCAGGATGGATTTTTCCTGGCCGGACACTTCCGCCACCCCTATAACCCGGATGATGTTGTGTTCGCTGACGCACGATGCATACTTAGTGTAGAGTAAGCGCACCGTCTCCCTGTGGACTGTATGGGGCCCAGAATGAACACAACAGCAAAATATTGTATACACAAACAACCATAGCTAGCCAAAACTTTGCACTCCATCACTAAAACATAGAATATTGGAATATATATATATGAATAACCAAGTTTCTAGAGATAAACTGCACCCCCTATCCACAGGTCAAAAAGAAAGAAGACTTCAAGACTTTCCTATACAGGGTGTAACTGGTGGTTTCATACTAAATAGCCAGCGCCGCTGTTATGTCTCTAAACCAAGAAGGGTTGAAGTGCTGGCATTAGACCACCTACCCTTGTGAGCAGGAATGACAACATTGACCGTGCTGTTCTGGCACTCTCCCAGGTGAACCGAGTTATACGTGACAGCCTTTGACATCATGTTCAATTTGCAGCTGACTTCTTTGTCCCCCAAGTTCTCCAACTGAGAGAAAGAAAAATGAAAGATCCGTTGATGATAGGACCTAGCCATGAGTGATAACTTCACAAAGACAGCATCGTAGAGGGTTATGCACTCTGCATCTCCATCCGTAGGACAATGAATGACATTACAACTTGCCTCAAAGATGACGTCAAAGTCGGTCCCGAACACAGGTTTGGCGTGCTTGATCTCCAGCTGCACCTTTCCTGGTTCATTGGCTGTGAAGAGAAATATATTTAATCACTGTAAATTACTAATGTCAAATGAAGCTGAATTCACATGTAAACCTTAAAATATCAGCTGGCCGGATTCACCCATGATCAAGTCAATCAGCATATCAGAATAGAAACTGCTGACCATTATCAAAGCACATGCTAATTAATTTATATTTTCTGAAGAATCACCTTCTTATAAGCATGTACAAAACTTTTCGAAGAAAGTCATTTTTCTTGTTGTTGGTTATCCTACGTGGGCGTATGAATTAAACAATTGAACATCATGATGTTGCTCTGTAGTCTATTTGTAGCAAAATGACTCTAAACTGCACCTGGATTAGATTCCTCTTCGCTCTCCGGCCCGTAGATGCGCCGCCCTGCCTTGTTGTACACCTCCCGCTCCTTGGCTGAACCTGTGGAGCAGGAGCAGATTCAGTCACCCGCGGCCCAATGGACATGGGCAGATCCACAACCTCTGCCGAGGCCAATGTTAACATCAACTGTGCTCTAAAGTAAACAGAATGTTTTCCTTTGGATGTAGTTAGGGTTGGGGCTAACAGTGATCAATGAGAGGTTTCTTAATGTCTGTGTGCCGATCGCTGTGGCCCTTCATCCTCACCATACCATAAAAAAGTGGAATTCAAATAATGACATATAATCAATTTGGATCATTGTCATTATTAGTGCTTCTACTTCTAGTCTTATCTTGATCAGCAACAATCAACGTGACTAATATAGGTAAGAAAAGTCTAAATCTTTAACAGAACCTTGTTCAATTCACAGGGTACCATTAAGGATTTAGTATTTTATACCGTTATGATAGGGTGGGCATAGCACCCCATCGTAAAGGTCTAAGTGAGTATGACAATGTCTCTTGATGTCAAAAAGAAACCAACCTTCTTGGTACTTGTACTGAAGGGTTATATCTTCTCTCTCGTTACTGTAAGGACTTTTAGTGCTAATGTTCCTCCCCACTTTTTCGGAGTTGGATGAAAGCTATGAAACATTTAAAAAGAAAACACAAATTAATTTCCGCAGCAATTCTTTTTTTAAAGATAAGGAAAAATAGTGGTAGAAGTTATAATGAAAATGGATAAAGAATAAAGACATGCATAATAATCCCCCACCTGCTTTCGCTGACCGTCTGGTCTGATTTCCCAATTGATGATGTCTGCATTCACCTCAGCAAAGACAAATGGAGCATCAAACTTCACATCGAGGTCCCCTTCTTTGATGGCCTTCAAAGGACATGGGCCACAGCGAAACATACCTAGAGAGGAAAAAATACAGATTTATACATTTATTTTTTAGTGTACATAAAGGGACTTTGCCCTTAACTGGCAATAATAATCCATAGTTACCGGAGCATACCAAACACAGTAGAGTTTAAAGAATAATCATAATATCCAAAGCATAAACTGTTTCTTTTGCAGGATTTAAACTGGGAGCTGGGAGTACAAAGAAAGTAGGCAAATTTTGCAATAGTGCCCTACCACTACTCCTCTCCTGAGGTGTGGGGTCCAAGACTTGCCAGCCACCATATCCTTGGGGTAGATCTTCTCTCTGCATGTAAGACTCGATCCAACAGTGAAAGTTCCTGACACGCAAAATAAAATAAAAAAACATTATAATCACATTGAGTTAAGTTGTGAGTTATGTTATGAATTCCTATAGGGACTCATAATGCATAACATAACATAACATATCTCTGTGTGTCTGCATGTGCTGTGAACACGAGAGGATCCTACCAGATGCTGTCAGCATTGTTAACACTCTGCCTATGTGTGTTGTACACTCGGTCGATGGAGAGGTTTCCGTCTGTGTCATGGGCTGACTCAAAGTTGGTGATGCAGCGTGTGGGGATGCCCAGGCATCGCAGCACTGTGAGGAGACACATTACACATTAGAAAGGCTAGAGTCGAACCATGCATCTGTCTGGCCTTTATATTGCGTCAACCTATTTGGTGTTAACTGTAGACATTTATTAACAAGTCATGTAACCATGCAAAGTTACATTCAGGATGACGTTCAGATGAGGATTTGATTCAGTATGTGTGTGTGCGTGTGTGTTTGTTTGGGTAGGTGATTTTTATATTGTGTTATTCCTCTGACCTGTGCAGGCCACGGCTGCAAACACCCAGCATTGGCCATATTTCACTCCAGACTTGGATTTGCTCCACTTCTCCAGGATGGGCACACTGCTCATCCATTTGGTTGGCTGTACTCCACCTGTATAAGGTTCCTGCCATTTCCCCACCAAGACTCCTCCGTCATCGTTGGCATTCACCTGGATAAGGGGGCGTTACAGCATTAAATATTATTAATGATGTAAAATGATCTTAATGTATGTTTTATGCTCCTGTGCCTGTCATGTCGTTATTATATCATTATTTATTACAACTGTTATTTTAATGAAACGCTACAAGCTTCACAGCCAGACACAAACAATAGCTTACTTTGGTTTTCTTCAGGATAAAATAGATTTTAGTTACTACTATATTCGTCATGCACATCTGTATAAAGCCAGTTCTGCGATCTGGTTCTGCGTTTTGCTCTGTTGTCGTGATGCAACACACACATAAAAATAACTAATGGTGGAAGAGGGTGTATATCTCCTACCATGGCAACGACTGCCCTGCTGATGTAGACAGGGTCCCATCGCTGACGCATGTCGGGTGGGAGGTCTGACCTCGCTGGATTAAAGCGGTCAAGGATCTCAAAGCAGATGTCCATCACATTGTCTTCAAACTGAGAATGTCACAAAGGGACAGACAGCAAATGTTCGGAGTATCACACAATTTAGAAAGAGAGTAGAAATGACAGATTTTGATACTATATCATAATAGTCATAATATAGAAATTATCCAACTGTGCGTGCGTGCGTGTGTGCCTGCGTGAGTGCGTGCGTTACCTGTCCAAAATTCCATGGCAACCCACTCATCCAATCCGCACTCCCAGTGAAAATGCGACCATTCTCGTTCATAATGTATTCATTGAGCAGACTCTCATCAGGGAGGTACACGGAATCATCTAATAACACACACACACACACACACACACACACACACACACACACACACACACACACACACACACACACACACACACACACACACACACACACACACACACAAAGTTGATATGAACGTCCATATTTATATACAGTATGTGCTTCTGGGTAATGAGGGATGTGCTACAGAAGTGAAATGACAAGTGAAAGGTCAAGTACTACAGATTCATTATCTTTTTAACACACAAAGTTGATATGAACGTCCATATTTATATACAGTATGTGCTTCTGGGTAATGAGGGATGTGCTACAGAAGTGAAATGACAAGTGAAAGGTCAAGTACTACAGATTCATTATCTTTTTAAGATTTTAGATGCTATGTGGATGTTCCGTTTGTTTGTGCACATGTGCTGTGTCTGTGTGTGTGAGTGTTTGCTAGTATTACCTTTGCACCAGGGATTAAACAGCAAGTACATTTTGGTAAAGTCTGTCCTCTCCAGAATTTTATTCCCTGACATCAGTTCAACAGCCAAGCGGTACTCGCCAACGGCAGCACGGGCGGGACTGTACACAGTCAGCAGTAATTCGTTCTTCACGCTCTGCTGGTGTAACCACCACTTGTCAACGGACCCTCCAGCCGTTCGCTGTCTGATCACAATATCATCGTTGTTCTTACCTGTGGAAATACAAGGTAGGATACAGAAGTAGGTTTTAAATTGGTCATCTGAAAATTCCCATCGAACTGAAAGTGCAACGTGCCCGTAAATTGTGTCATTAATTGCCATGTGTGCTCGTAGAAGGAATATATCAAGTCTTTTTTTTTGTTACAGCCAGCAAGTGATGCAACTAGCAAAGTAATATAGCTGTGCAGCACGCATTACACAATATGGTCATAAGGGC
>OLKM01005610.1:0-16588 GCA_900291075.1 Melanogrammus aeglefinus | reverse complement strand
GACGCGATCGTCCGCGTCATCTTTGCTAGGCAGGTTTTAATGGATTACGTCACCCGGTACAAATTTGGCAGCCGGTACAATTTGGTGTGACAGGCGGCGCCAAGTGGGTACTACTACCAGCGCCGACGCATCAGACCCAATAGTGAGGCACGTTCTGAACTTCAAACATCGTCCCCTGCGAAAAAGTGCCAGACAAGCCTGAAAGGCTTCACTCTCTCCGCGGATAGACGTGCTTTGAACGTCCACTGAATCGAGGCACAAGCCTATAAGAAACGTTATGCTTTGAGTAGGGACCAAACACACTCTTTTGCACGTTTATTGTGAAACCCAGGACACTAGGTGGCGAATATGAGCACGTGGTCTGCGCCTGAGCCTCCTGGGGCGACTGTGTGTGGCTTAGGAGCCAGTCGTCTATGATGTGCCAAACGCATTCCCTTCAACCTGAGGGCGCGCGATAGCAGCCTTCGTGATTTCACAAACACCGTCGGACTTAACGAAAGGCCGAACGGGAGAGACCAATATACTCGTACGTCTATGGCCTGGAAGGCGAACCTGAGATATTTCCTGTGAGGGGGATAGAATGGGATATGGAAATAAGCGTCCTCAGATCTAATGCTTGTGAAACCAGCGGTCCGGGCGCACCGAAGCTATGAGAGCGGCGTGGGTCAGCAACCTGAAACTGATACTGTCTCATGTATCTGTTCAGAGCGCGTAAATCTAATATCGGCCGAGGCCCCTCCCTTCTTCGGGACTAGAAAGATACCTCGAGTAGAAAACCGCTTTGGTTTTTCTCCTGTGGCACTACGCCGAATTGCCCCTGTTGTTCTTAGAGAGGTGATTTCCTCCTGTAGACACTGGGCTTTCTCTCCACTGGCCTGCGACTCGCAGTATCCCGTTTGAAAACGGGAGAAGTGGACGCAAATTGAGAGCCTGTAGCCCGCGGTTATATTTTATAACCCAATCCACGCACCACTGCCCGCCACTGTTGAGCCCGGCCCAGCAGCGGTCCCAGCGTCGCGCTGGTTCCGCTGTCGTCGTGCCGGGTCGAAACGGGCCGTGTGTGGCTGCCGCACCCGGAGCGCACGGCCCACCAGGCCACCGTCTTATTACATTCTGTTCCTTTTTTTATATTTATCATTTTTTTCGTTTTCACAAGCAGCCGCGCCCTCGGCTCGGAGCCTGGATGCGCGCTGGGCAAACATTTTTTAATGAATAATGATTTGGGGAGGAGGGGACACATGTGTGATGTTGGGCACTGGTGTGTGCTTATACACATGCATGTGTCTGCGAGACACAGCTGCGGCTCCACCGAGCTCTCTGCAGGTCCGACCCTTCTCTCCTTCGCGTCGTGAACTGTGAAGGCTGTATGGCCTTCTGCACGCCTTTTGGAGGGCTTGGAACACGCCATCTGTAACCCTTCTTGGAACCGGGTTTGGAACAGAACATCTAGGGGGGGCGGCGACGGCGTCTGGCCGGGCCTGCCGCACCCCCCTGGTCGCAGCACCTCAGGTAGCGCGCCGTTTCTTCTTTCCACCCGCGCCACCCCGGGCGCGGGTGGCTTCCTCGCCCACGCGCCACTGTGCTCCGGCCGGCTTTGTTTGGCCCGTGGTTGGTGGGCTGACGCTTCTGGCCGCGGTAAGCCGGCGGAGGAGCGCGGGGCTGGGTGAACACCTGGCCGGGTGCGTTGGCGGGGAAAGGCGCTCGTCTGGGAAGACACAGTCGCAGCGCCTCACCCTCCCTCTTTTTTTTCCTCCCAGCGTTTCAGCATGACATCGTACGCCGGGCCAAACAGGCCTTTCGGGTCCACAGGCACGTCAAGGAGTTGGGTTTTCTCCCTCAGAGAGAGACTGGAGAGGTTCAGCTACCTCGCCCTCTCCTGAGCGACCATCAGCGCCATGGCCCTTCCGGACGCCTGGACAGCGCTCCTGTGAAGGCGCATGCACAGGTCGTCACCACGCACACTTCGTCCCACGGGCTGGGGTTGGGTGACAAGACATGTCGAGCTCCAGCTCAGCCTGGTAGCTCAGCAGCAGCGAACGACGCGTATTGAGCGCCCTCCACCCGTCGTGCCATCGCCTTGGTAGCCCTTCTCAGTCATCGATGACTGGAAGGAGTCGGCTCTGGACGGCAGTGTAGGGCTCGCCGAAGTCATGGCGGACTTCTGCGTGGGGTGGAGGTGCGACCCCAGCAGTGGTTCAACCGGAGGAAGATGGGAGAACCCCTTTTCCTCCATACCGGCCCAATCCAACCCCGATCCACCCTGGACGGGGATCTTGGCTGAGAGAGGTTTGCCCCAAGACCGGGTCGCTTCCTCCAGGCACTCGGGAAAGGCCGGAAGCAGCAGGCTGGTTGAAGCCTTCGCCTTCGGGAGTCGCTTTCCCTCGTAGCGAGATGTGGCGGTCTCCACCGGGGCCTCCGGCCACTCGATGTTTAGCCCCGCAGCCGCCCTCTTGCAGGCCTCGTGTAGGTCCATGCTGACGGCCGGGTTCAGGGAGGTGGTGCACGCACCGCCCGCCACCATAGGCGACGCGGTGCGGGGGGAAAAGGAATCATCGTCAGAGCCGAGGCTAATGGATTCCCCCCCCGACTCGGAGTAACCGCCCTCGGCTTCGTCGGGCCCTTCCAGCAGGCTAGCCTCGATAGCGTCGGGCTGAGTCAACTCCAGCGGCTGGTAAGCGTCAGTG
The DNA here is from genome assembly GCA_900291075.1 of Melanogrammus aeglefinus. Classification (NCBI taxonomy): domain Eukaryota; kingdom Metazoa; phylum Chordata; class Actinopteri; order Gadiformes; family Gadidae; genus Melanogrammus; species Melanogrammus aeglefinus. The sequence continues at coordinate 13,904 of OLKM01005610.1, read as the reverse complement.
AGGTCCACCTCCGATCCCCAGCTGGTTCCCAGTGGGGCGGAGAGCCCCTGGGAACCTCCCGCTAGCTCCGGTAGTGGCGGGTCGGTTACCCCCATTACCGGATCATCTGCGAAGAGCTTCGCCTGCTTAGTCAGCCGGCGTTTGCGGGTTTTATTAGAAAAACGGTGCGCAATGCTCGCAGGTGGGCGGGAATGCAAGGGCAGCCTTGGCATGTTCCAGCCCAAGGCAGCGAATGCAGGCGGTGTGGCTATCCGCTCTCGACATTTGCACACGCAGAACTTTGTCGGAGGCCTCCCCGAGCCCTCGGTTAGGGTAGGTTCAACCTCTGACTGCATGTTCTCGCTTTCCGTTTATGCCGGCTGCTGTTTGGTGACAAGTCAGCCTGGGCACGGGGATTGCAGCTAGTGTGGATGCTAGCAGCTAGTATGGATACTAGCAGAGGCTGTTTGGTGACAGACTAGCTCTCTCTTCAGTCTCACAGAGGTCAGAGGTAGCGATAGGCTAGCGTTCGGTGCCCGAGGGGTTAGCTCGCTCAGTGAACAGTGTGCTAGTCCGTCTACGACTTCTGTCCGCGAGGTGCTTCTAGGAGCGAGAAGAGGTTGAAGACTGAAGAGATGACGTGACGACGGGACTTATGTAGTAGGAGGGAGCCCCTCCTCCACAGGCAGACGTCACGTCTGTTGGCCAGTCACGACTGGCGTAGTGTACATGATAAATTTGCTTCTGGGGAACAGCGCGAGGGGCGTGTCCCATAGTGAGATACCGAATGAATATTGAAAGAAAACTCCTACCTCTCCTCTCTGGAGGGGCGTCCATCTTTAAAGTTCTCAGGTATATACTCATAGACCAGTCACTCTTCATGGAGACACAGCTGGGTCCAGGGGAGTCTGCTCTCTGCTGCTTCTCTGGGCTTCAACAAACACACACACACACACACACACACACACACACACACACACACACACACACACACACACACACACGGACGGACGCTCACCATTAACAAATAAGTACATCACAATATCACGGAAAAGTCAATTTCCAGTAGTTCAACCCCAACCAAGTATTGAGTGCATATAGATGGACATAGTTTTCAGAAGGCCAACATTTCTAGATTAAAAATGCTTAAAAAAAAAAAATCCTTTGCAATATTTCCATTTTGGAGATACAGATTTTTAGGTCTTCACTGAATGTTAGTCATAATTATTACTATTACAATAAACTGAATAAATATAGACATGGGATGTTTCATTTCATTCAGTGTGTTATGGACATATAGGCTATATAATATGGTGTTGGTTTCACTTTTTGAATTGAACATATTCTCTACACTCGCGGAGGCGAGTGTCTCTCCTTCACCTCTGAAACGGGGCAGAGGCTCCGTGGGAGACACCTGCCTTGACACAGCAACGTAGGGAACCGTGCATGTCCGCGGCACACAGCTCTATGGACACGCACGGGGGGGAAAAACGGCGTCGCCGTCGCACCGATGCACGCGGATACGCGCCGCTTTAACGAGCGCGCATGTCGCGCGTCTACATTGGGAGGAGGCTTTATAATGACAGCCCGAGCCTGGCTAGCAGGCTAACTAATGTTAACTTTAGCTTCTGTGTAGCTAACTTAGCTGACGTTCGCAGTTTCGCTTACCATTAAATGTTTCTTCAAATTAGACGTGTGCCGTGTTCCAATACCCGTACTGTCCGTACTTACTAGCCAAAATTTGAGTACACAGTACGTTCCAATTCAGATCCGGCGAAAAGAAGTACACTTCAAGGACCCGGATGCCGTACTCAAACCGGGCTAATCGTGAAGTGTGGATCGAAGGACACTCCCCTGCCGTGTTCCAATACCCGTACTGTCCGTACTTACTAGCCAAAATTTGAGTACACAGTACGTTCCAATTCAGATCCGGCGAAAAGAAGTACACTTCAAGGACCCGGATGTCGTACTCAAAACGGGCTAATCGTGAAGTGTGGATCGAAGGACACTCTCCGTACTCAACGGCAGCCATCTTAGCTACGTAGCGGAAGAGGCGGAGCCAGGCTGAGCGCTCAACTCGAAAAAATAATGGATACCGAAGTGACAGCGCCTGCAGCTGCGGCTGTCGCAATCGTCATTTCCGGTAAGTGCACCACAGAGTACTCGATTTGGAACAGCACTCACATCTGAAAAAATAGTGTACTCAAGTGAGTACGGATAGTGCAGAAAGTGTACTTCCTTTAAGTGTACTCATGGAAGTACGGGTATTGGAACACGGCACCCGTACTCAACGGCAGCCATCTTAGCTACGTAGCGGAAGAGGCGGAGCCAGGCTGAGCGCTCAACTCGAAAAAATAGAACTTGATCATTGATATCATAATATCATGACTACGACTAATAACTATAATCACAAAAGTAAACCCCCACTATAACTTAAATGACAGGTCTAATGCTGCTGTTATATGGGCTACGTTGGTAGACAAAAAAAAGCATACGTGACGTTTAAATAACACCTACCCTAGCATTGTCTGTCTCCGTCAGGAGGAGGAGGTAACGTCGACGACGTCGGCGCATTCTCCCCATTTGCTGCGTTAACGGACCCATATTGCACAACTAAAAAGATGTTTAAACACAACGGGTACTTTATTCCACACTTCAAAGCGGGATGTTTTTGGCGGGTGACGAGCGGCGGCTGTCGTGATCGTCATTTCCGGTAAGTGCACCACAGAGTACTCGATTTGGAACAGCACTCACATCTGAAAAATTAGTGTACTCAAGTGAGTACGGATAGTGCAGAAAGTGTACTTCCTTTAAGTATACTCATGGAAGTACGGGTATTGGAACACGGCAGTGGAGTCCTTGGACGATGACAGTGTGTGCACAGCTGGAGGCGACATAGCTTGCACTGTACAGTGATGTTGTTTCCCCCTTTTCTTCTTTAGAGGCAAGTAAATGGTGAAAATTTCACACGCAGTTGAAAGCATTTTTTTCTCCAGCGCTCGAGGCCATAATGAGCAAGTCTTCACCTGAGAGCAGAGCGTCGTTGTGACTGACTTGTCGTGAAATGTAGTAATGTGTGTGCGCGTGCACCACACGGCATTGCGGCGTGTTATAGCCTATTAATTAATTCATCAATCATCATCATATATTTTAATTGTAATCCAACTAATAATCCCATTTTTTTCCAAATGTATCTGTAATCTGATTACGTCTTTTTTTTTGTAACTGTAACGGAATACAGTTACTGTTTTTTTGTATCCTAATTACGTAACGCCGTTACATGTAGTCCGTTACTCCCCAAGCCTGGTCATGATGTATCACTGCTGAGCTCTGAGATGGACAACAGTCACACACAGAGAGATCCTCTTCTTACCTCTTAGCTTTGCTCCGGCGGCCATGTTCCCCAGACAGAGTGGTCTTAGAGGTAGGACCCCCGTCCTCTCTGTCCTCATCCATAGTAGACTGGAGACCTGACACAAACACAACTCATCCATCACTTTATTTGCCTTCTGAACTTTATCTGTTTATTGAGAGAGATCATTGTGACTGCGTCACACTAAAGCATCATGGACGTCATAGACCATCAATATGAACCCAACATAACATACACCACTCTGCCCTCACTACAGTACAGAGGTGTACAGCAGATGAGAACTGAGAGGATGACAATTAAACACCTTGGAGACTGTAACTGTGCTTAAACTGCAACACAAAAAAAATGTCCAAGAGACTTAAAAAAATGCATTGGGTCAAATTTAAAGTAAAGGACGCTTGAATCATTCTTCTACTGGAACAAAGGTCTGAATTCTGTCACTTTACTGAACCACAGATCCCATATAAATCAACTGGTGGAGATCAACACATCGATAGGGTATCCTCTTATGGCCAACGAGTCTCTTTCTCTCCCTCTATGGTCCCAGCTGTGGTTTAAGCCATAGGAATCAAGTCTAGACCCACAGGAACCCCCTGTGAAAGTGGGTACAGTCCAGCAACAGTCTGGACTGTCGCTATGAACACATAATCACAGAAGAATTAACGCGCAGATTTCAATTTCATCACACGGGTCAGAAAAGCAGTGATAAACTAAGGTTGTATTCTCTACAGTAAACTCATTATTATATATCAGTCACCTACAGACGATATAAACGGTAGTCTATTATCTTTTCTTACCTTATGTAATTAAATGGCGTCCAGACGGTTATAAGTTATAATAAGTATAAAATGTGAGGGAAGAACGCGAGATTAAATGTTTATAAAACAAGTTAATCAGGTGAAAGTGTTTTCAAAGCGGAGAAAGGACGTCTCGGGCGCTGCGAGAGAAGTTTTAGGATGAGGAAGTTCTTACTTCTTCTTTAAGAGACCGAGCTGAAGCGGTTTTGACTCACAGAGCTGAAGAGCATTCACACACACACAGCAGGAGCACACACACACACACACACACACACACACACACACACACACACACACACACACACACACACACTCTTCCCGAACGCCCCCCTAATAAATTCCTTTTGTCCTTACCCTGTCTCCGCCTCCCTGCACTTGGGTCCCAGTAACGCGTGCCGTAACAGCAAGGGGAATAGAGAATTGAAAGAGTGTCACAAATATGTATAAGTTAATGCTAACATTATTTAGAAGCTCATCGATCTTTCTTTTATGTCAGTAATATTTCTTTATTACACAGCTTTGTTGAATACTCGATTCTGATTGGTCAGTTAGGGCAATTCTGCGGTCTTTATTTTCTGTTATAGCAGACCGCTGCTATGAATAAACAGACTTTTGCTATGGACGCGGTTCTGATCATATTCGTGTCGGAGTCCTGCATCACCTGTTGGGGTGTATAATCTTATTAATGACCGTCTCACTGTACATTATCACATATATAATATCACACTATACCCTGAGGATGGTATGCTGATGTGATTCGGTGGCTTGACACCAAACTCCTCAAAAAGGGACTTTTTTTACTTGAATTGAGGAATTCAACAAGTTATATAGATAATTTGTTTTGCCAGGGTGATCATCACTGTTAAATGACACATCTTGACATAATACTTACCTTGTTTGCCGATGGCCTCAGGAGCACCATGGTGTGTAGAAAATGTCCAATCATAGCCTGTGGAACATCCAAACAAAACTGAAATCATCTCCAACCGCCCCCCCCCCCCCCCCCAAAAATAATAAGCCAAACTTTTCTGTCCGGTTTTGTAAACAACATCCTGCATTCACAATATTGTGGCTACGCTGCAAATGTTCGATATGATTTACACACCTGTGATGTGCAGTTTGCGTCTCTTGTCCTTGATGTGGCCTGGCCTCCACCCACACTTGGGAAGAACGTCAGTTGCTGTCAGACCGAGAACGGTTTCCCATTCCTGAGGCTTTGAATGGTTCCAATTAGGGTCAGACCGAGTAGGACAGACATTAAACACCGATGCCACAGGCCATGACGTTAGAGAGATATAAAAAGTACACTGTATGTGTTGTTTGTATTGTATGTATTGTGTATTGCATTATACTTGTATTATAGTACTTAACTGTCTGTAGGCAACTGCAGTAGCTGCTATCATTGCTGTAACACGGAATTGGTTAGCCAGTGATTGTACTGTACTTGTTCTTTGGTCTATTGAACATCCTTACTGTACCGATAGTGATATATTGTTGCACTTCTTATGACAAAATGTACTATGTGTGAAGTCCGCTTGGGATAAAAAGCGTCTGCTAAATGCCCTAAATGTAAATGTAAATGTTATCTTTCCAAAAATATGTGACCATAATTGTTCACAAGTATCTTTTGTATTTAAATATCTCATCTGCCTCTAGACGCAATATCTGTTATCACCATCACTTATGATTATCACCGGCAATAAATACTGGCGTGTGTGGTGTGGGTGTTGTGTGGTGATGTGTGTGTGTGTTGTGTTGTGTATGTATGTGTGCGTGTGTGTGTGTGTGGTGTGTGGTGTGTGTGTGTGTGTGTGTGTGTGTGTGTGTGTTGTGGTGTGTATATATATTACACACACGTTGTCCCAGGTCATTTCATGGCAAGCCCACATAGCGACCACCAAGATTGTTTTCCTGTGAGCTCTCAGAAACATCTCACTCTCCTTCATCTCTTTTCTCCTCCATCGTCAGGCTCTGTTGGGGGCACTAAAAACTCCCACAGCTCTTACTGGCTCAAAAGCATAGGCAGTTGGATGGCTGCCCTCTTGATGGGTCTTCTCCATTCGTCCATATCTATTTTGTATGAGGCAGTAGCTACCCCTGTGCAGGCTATGAGCGCTATGTAAACAACATGTTTACCACCTTCTCGTGACGTCATCGTATTCTTGAAACAACAAAGATGGTCGGCGCACGGGCAGAAACCATATAATTAATACAACCTTGTTTTTGTGCTTATTCTGAATAATGGTCGTTCATATTTTCGACTTTATTTGTATTAAGAGGTATATTTTAAATATTTTAACTAGTGCTATAGACAAACTGTTTTATTGATTCTCTCATTTCCACTTTAAAGTCCAGGTAGCGAAGAGAAGGAGAAGGATAACTTTGCTAATGCTAACAAACATGTCAGAGGCACACCAAACGACCAACGGGTCGACAAGGTTTGCGATTGCGGGCGAGACAACTCGGTGCTGGAGGTCTTATTCAGAGGCAGCAGCAACTAAAACGACACGTCAACAGCTGGATGATGTGCTCTTACCAGCACATGTTATAGCACCAGGCCAAACACCAGGTTGTGTAGTTCCCCGGCGTTCCGTCTGATAACGTCTAATATTCCTTCGGGTGCGACGGATTTCGATATATCATTTATCGCGGTCTGACCTGGTGTGTAGTTATTCGGCGCTACTGTCGGATGCGGTTTTAAGCATTGCGGCAGTGGTCGGCGGCTTTTGCAAATAAGTACTGGTTGCTGGCACAACTAGCCGAAAGGTCGGAAGAACAAGTATCACATAGTTTGCGTGCTCATAGTTCAAATTGCAGTACAAGTTGTGAAATCTTTGTTCACAACATTTAAACTCGCCTCATAATTTCCTAGGACCTCCCCTCCACACAATAGCCGCTAACGGTGTCGTTCCCCATCTTGTTCTCACACTCATGCCTAGCTACAGAGGTCCAGAATTTAATGACGTGCCCCTTCCCGTTTAACCGGTCAATAATAAAAAATTAAAAAAGGGTCAATTCAGTCGCGACCCTCAAAATTTGGTCGCAGTCTGGGAAATCCTGCGTCCATTCCTGTAGGAACACTGTTTGCATGATGGAGAGTCGCAGGTTTCATACCTGGGGGACCTCTTCATCATGTTACTTGACCGATGAGAGGGCAAACAGTAAACCACCATCACATCTGTAGGAAACACGTTAACATGATGGAGAGGTCGCCAGGTTTCAGACCTTGCGGACCTCTCCATCATGTTAACGTGAACGATGAAGAGGGGCAACAGTAAACCACCTCACACCTGTTAGGAACACGTTAACAATGGATGGAGAGGTCGCAGGTTTCAAGACCTGCGGGACCTCTTCCATCATGTATTAACGTGACGTGAGAGGAGGCAACAGTAACCCAACCATCACATCCTTAGGAACACGTTAACAGAGGAGAGGTCGCAGGTTTCAGGACCGTGGGACCTCTCCATCATGTAACGTGACGTATGAGAGGCAACAGAACAACCATCACATCCGTGTAGGAACACGTTAACATGATTGGAGCCATGTCCATAGCCGCTCTTTGCGGATCGCATTTTGATTTAATAAAGCTGTTATTAGAATTAGATGTCGGCGCTCACTTTCTTCTGCTGCTTGCGGTTCCCCAGTGTCCTCCCCCACCCTCTATCACCCCCCTTCTCTCACACATACTGTCCTCCCAGCTCCCCCCCCCCCCCCCAGGACAACAGTGAAAATCCACATACCGGTGAAGATTGACACACGCATCTAAAGAAGCAAAGGAATCCTACAAGCCAGAGGGCAGGTGAGGAGAAGGGTTTGCTAAGCGAACGGAGGCTGAGTGGGGGTCCATGCTTGCTAATGACGATGAGATTGCTGTTGGTGTGTGCCTCCAGGGGAGTCCGCTATGTGAACACGCTACGGATTCCATCTTCCGAAGGGGCCAGAGGTCACAGACAACACAGACGCCCAAAGGAGGTACACAACAGCAGCCAACAAACAGCACCGCACACAACAGCACGCACACAACAGCACGTACACAACAGCACACGCACACATACAGCAGCACCAACAGCACGCACACAACAGCACACGCACACAAACAGCACGGCAACACAACAGGCACCACACCAAACAGCCACGCACACAAACACAACCACAATCACAACAGCACCACGCACACTGCCAACCACACACAACCACTACAAACCACGCACACTTAACAACACACTACACACTCAACACACACATAACAACACACAACCCAGGACTCCCAAAATAGGTACAACACGCACAACTACACCACTCCATCCCCTCAGATTCACCATGTTGTTGACTTCTTTATATCCTCCTTCTCTCTCCTTCCGCCTCCACTCCTCTTCTTCCTCCCTCCTCTCCCCTCCTCTCTCCTCCCCTTCCCCCTCTCCTCCCTCCCCTCTCCATCTCCTCCTCTCCTCCCCCCTTTCCTCTTCCTCTCCTCCCTCCTCTTCTCCTCCCCCTCTCCTCCCCTTCTCCTCCCCCTCCTTCCTCCTCCCCCGTCCCCCTTCCCTCTCCCTTCCCCTCCCCTCCTCTCTCCCTCTCCCCTCCTTTCTCCTCCCCTCTCTCTCTTCTTCTTCCTCCTTCCTCTCCTCCCCCTCCTCTCTCTCCTCTCCTCTCTCTCCTCTCTCTCCTCTTTCCTCTCTCCTCTCTCCTCCTCTCCTCTCCTCTCCTCTCCCCTCCTCTCTCCTCTCCTCCTCTCTTCTCTCTCCTCTCTCTCCTCTCTTTCCTCCTCTCTCCTCTCTCCTCCCCTCCTCCTCTCCTCCTCCTCCTCTTCCTCAGCTGGGGATGGAAAGATTGATAAGACGTGATTGAGTGTATCAGAACAGACGGCGGGACTTTGTTAACAACTGAAACCTTCCACAGCATTATTCATATTTTTTATTTATTCTTTATATTTTTTATGTTTAGTATTTGTTTTTATTTATGGTTATCTTACCCTTGTTCTCTCATTTCAAAACCATCTGTATCCAATGTGACGAGGCTAGGGGGTGAAATAAAAAAAGAAAGGATGTAGTTCATTCATTTCATTGGTTCATCTCAGCCTTCCTGGGGCCGGTTGCACCAACGGGGACTTACGCCTGTCTTAGTACGCCCGGTCTTCAGCCGTGCGCGGCCATGTTGAATTTCCATGGATATGGCATTATCACGCGTTGCTAGGATTTACCTCGTGCCAACGGCTGGTTACTATTGATGATTACTTACTTACATCCATATGATGGAGGGAAAACCGCAGAGGAAAGGGCAAACTTTACTTGATTTGAAATAAGAAAAAAATGGAGTTGAGTTGGTACTTGACAAAAAACCACTGACTTGCCAAGCAGTCCAATGTAAATAGCGCAATAAGCAGTGTTAACGTGGTGGTAGCGCTGCCATTGCGGTCCGACACAAACTGTAAATCCGTTGACAGTTCTTCTATTAATTTCAAACAGATCCTCTCCTGACAGGATTCGAAACTCTCAATAAGCTCCTCGTCATTATTAAATGTCAATGATTGCTTCTGTCCCTAATTACTCTTTCCCGTCTAAATGCCCGCTCGTTGGACAGGCCTATGTATAAATGTGCCAGGTTAGCCGCTGGAGGAGTGAATGTAATTGACAGGAAACCAGACAGAAATTTTCGACTCTACGCCTGCCCACTGACCAGGCGTAGGGATTTACGCCCTGGGTCTTAGTGAAAAGGAACGCTAAGGCCCAGTTGGTCTAACCGGTAACGTTTTTAGGTCGGACTTGGACGCAAAGTTACGACCAGGCGTAGTTAAGGACCAGGCTTACCGCCCCAGTGGGTGCAAACCGGGCCCCTGGGACCTCGTAGCATTCATCACCCTTTCATTCGGTCTCCTGGAATCAGAGGGAGACTCAGAAACAAATGATATTTTCTGGCCTCAGGGATCTTGAGGTTTCAACCTTTTAAAAAGCGGAATGGCATGGAGTCAGGCCTCCAAGCGCTTGCCTTGGTTCAGGGGCACTTAGGGCAGAGGGCTTCGCCCCCACGGGCTTGGTCCTGCACAGCGCTGATCATGTCTACTACATCTAACCTGACGGAAACTCAACCTCACCAGAGACCATCTGTGGTGAGACACCGCTTTCTGATTGGCTCGTTGTGCGATCGGTGTTTGAAGGTGTTGATCCAGCGACGGCTTATTTTATTTAGACGCAAAAACCCCCACTTTTGTGTACATCTACGCTTTGCTCGACTCCCGTTTCGAACCCGGTCATTGCAGTTTTTAATTCTCACAACTGCCTATAACGCGGTGTGGTGTGTCATACGTTTTGTGTCCATATTGGAGCAATACGCCCTAATGTATTATCTTTAAAACAACGTCTTTTTTAACTTACTTTGAAAGGGCTTGCTCTTAAAATTTAGGGGAATCTTGATTTACAGTTTAGGGTTTCTCACAACGGAGGACCAAACTCCATGGCGTTCGACCCCACGGCAGCCACAGTCGTTGATGGTCGGCGTCGTATGAGGTTTGGGACTGTTGCTTTGCATCAGATTTTCTCAGGTGTTAGGATGGTTTACGTTCATTATTATAAATCTATGTTATCAACTGGGTGGTGCATCAGGGCCGGTGGACCCGGATTTGGGCAGGGCCTTTTTAAAGTACAGGCAGCTGGTTGCACCAGCAGAACGTACTCCCTACTTCTATTTGCCTCATAACCCGTAGTCCTACTCCCTACCTCTCATCCCCCCATAAACTCTACTGGGCCTCTTTGACTGGAACCCCCCTTTTTAAAATAGGCAGGGGAAAGACGTAAAGGGCTCAAACACCAGCGTCGATCCAAACCAGGCTTTAGGTGCTTTTGGTAACCTTTTGCTTGAAATGATATTGTTTTGGGTTTGATTTTTCTAAAGTGAGCGTGTTAGTGGTGTTAGGTCGGACCCATCACCCACGCCTAGCCCTGTTCCCCAGGGCCTGTTCACTGCGGAGTTCAGACGTTTAAGAGGGCCCCCCCAAAAAGCCCCAGCAGCAGACCTGGAGACCAGCCGAAGCATGATTTAGTGTGGAGGTTCAACCGGTTGACCCCCACGACCCCTAAGTTAGGGATAGGGGTCGGCAAAATTGACAGTCTGGGGGGGGGCTTTTTGATGTTGGTCCCCTCCTTGATGGCCAGTTCGTTGATCGACTTCAGTGAAAGGAAAATTTCAAATTCAATTTAGAGAGATTTCGTCCGGTTTCAAATTGAGTTATTTGAGTGTATCAGCGGTTTTAATCGCATGTAGTTTCCCCCTCCCCTTTAAAGTAGTAGATCCGGCCCGTGTTCGACCGGGTGGGAGGGCATGGTCTCCCTCTGGTCCTTCAACCTCAGCAGAGCGTTGATCCATATTGGATGAAATGACGCCGGTTTCTTTTGCCCTTTTTGAATAAAAATGTAAAGAAAAAAATTAATCAACTGTGCGTGATTATTTTTGATTTTGAATTGTCTCTTAATGGAATGTGTGTGGTACCGTCTCTTTTAATGAATGTGTGTGTACCGTCTCTCTATGAACGTGTGGTGTACCGTCTCTTTAATGACGTGTGTGTACCGTCTCCTTTTAATGACGTGTTGTACCGTCTCTTTAATGAACGTGTGTTGTACCGCTCTCAATGAACGTGTGTGTACCGTCTCTTTAAAACGTGTGTGTACCGTCTCTTTAACTGAACGTGTGTGTCGTCTTTAATGAACGGTGTGTGTAACCCGTCTTCCTTAATGAAACGTGTGTGTACCGTCTCTTTAATGAACGTGGGTTGTGTACCAGGTTCTTTATGACGTGTGTTGTGTGTTATGTCTTGATGTGTGGTGTGTCGGTCTCTTATGGATGGGGTGTGGTACCGTCTCTTTAGATGAACGTGTGTATGTGGTCCATCTCTTAATGAACGTGTGTTACCGTTCTTTTAATGACCTGTGTGTATCCTCTCTCTTAACATGACTGTGTGTACCGTCTCTTTATGAACGTGTGTGTACCGTCTCTTAATGAACGTGTGAGTTGTTACGTCTGCTGTAATGAACGTGTGTGTACGTCTCTTTAATGACGTGGTTGTACCGTCTCCTTAATGACTGTGTGTGTACCGTCTCTTTTATGCGTGTGTGTACCGTCTCCTGTTAATGAACGTGGTTTTTATCGTTCTCTAATGGACGTGTGTGTACGTCTTCTCTAATGAACGTGTGTGTTGTACGTCTCTTTAATGACGTGTGTGTACCGTCTCTTCTAATGAACGTGTGTTGTATCGTCTCTTTAATGAACGTGTGTTACGTCCTCCTTTGAATGGTGTTGTCCGTTTTTAATAGGAATGTGTCGTGTACGTTCTTTAATGACGTTGTGTACCGTCTCTTTTAATGAATGGTGTGTGTCGGTTCTTTAATAACGTTGGGTATCGTCTCTTTAATGAAGTGTGTGTACCGTTCTCTAATGAAGTGTTGTGTGTGTTACCGGTTCTCTTTAATGAACGTGTTGTGTACTGTCTTTTATGAACGGTGTGTACCGTCTTCTTTAATGAACGTGTGGTATCGTTCTTTTAAATGAACGTGTTGGGTACCGTCTCTATGAACGTGGTGTGTACCGTCTCGTTAATGGTGTATGTACCGTCTCTTAATGGAACGTGGGTGTGTGTTACCGTCTCTTTAATGGAACGTGTGTGTACCGTTCTCTTTAATGACGTGTGGTGTACCGTCTCTAATGATGGTGTGTGTATCGTCTCTTTAATGAAAGTGTGGTTGTGCTGTACCGTCTTCTTTATGACTGTGTGTGTACCGTCTGTTACGGCCCTTGTTGGGGCACGGCATGAATGATAGAAACGGAGGATAATGAAAAAATGGAGGGTTTATTAGGGTTCTCGCAGGAAGTCACTAGTGGACTTAAAAATGGCCAATTGCCGAACATTGGTATCACGCAGGAGGACAGGAAAAAGGAAACGGTGGCAAGGGCTTTAGGCCAACCGCAAAATTCGGTGTTGAGAGACGGACTGCTTCCAGGGTCTGGTCTTCTAAGTAGCGTACACCACCAGTGTAGCCGATGTTGCCATTGGCAGCTGGAGCAGGTTTGAAGCTAGAAAAGAACCAGAGGCATATTAGTGCCAGCAGGGGTGCTGAGTCTAAACAATATAAACAACATAAGGGGTCGTAACACGTCTCTTTAATGAGTGTGTTGCGCCGTCTCTTTTTAATGAGGTGTGTGTAACCGTCTGTGATGTGTAGGTTAGTTGAGGGTGGTGGTTTGGTAGGTTTAGTTGGGTTGGGTTAGGGTCGGGTTAGGCGGTTTAGGTTAATGCTAGGATGGGTTAATTAGTTTGGGTAATTGGGTCGGTTTAGGTTAGTAGGATGGGTTGAATAGTTTTGGTCAGGGTCGGTTTAGAGTTGAATGTGGATGGGTAAATAGTTTGGGTTAGGTCGGGGGTTTAGGTTAAAGTAGGAGGGTTAAATTTGGTTTGGGATTAGGGTCGGTTATGGTTAATGTAGGATGGGTTATTAGTTGGGGTGGGTCGGTTTAGGTTAATTGTTGATGGGTTAAATTGTTTGGGTTAGGGTTGGTTGGTTAATGTAGGTTGCGGTTTAAATTAGTTGGGTTAGGGTCGGTTTGGTTAAGTAGGGATGGGTTGATTAGTTTGGGTTAGGGTCGGGTTTGGTATTGTAGGATGGGTTCTTAAATTTAGTTTGCGTTAGGGTCTCAGTTTGGTTTTAAAGTAGGTGGGTTAAATTTGGTTGGGTAGGGGTCGGGTTTTTAGGGTTAATGTAGGGATGGGTTAT